>JAGDQP010000135.1:99983-206826 GCA_022664845.1 Lepisma saccharinum
GGTAGAGGATGTAATCAAGACTGCGAAGAAGATGAAGTGGAGATGGGCCGGTCACATAGCTAGACGAACAGATGGAAGGTGAACGACAAATGTACTACAGTGGATTCCTAAAGAAAAGAAACGACCGAGACGACGTCCAAATGTAAGATGGGTAGATGAAATCAAGCATTTTTCAGGAGCTACATGGATGAGGATATCAGCAGACCGAGATATGTGGAAAGAAAAGGGGGAGGCCTTCATCCAGCAGTGGATAGAAAACGGCTGAATATGATGATGATGATGATGATGATGATGATATATATATTAGGGTGGTCCTTATACATATGGTGAAATTTAAAAATAAAGCAATTTACTGTTTGACCCTTTCAAAAGTTTCCTTTTCATAAAGAAATAATATGTGCAAAATATCATGTAAGAATTTTAATATTTAGAGGTGGCTCAACAATGTTAAAGTTTTGTCATGTAAAAGCCTAATGCTAATTGCACGAGTATTCTATATGTTTCACACATTCAGTTATTCACAATAAATAAATGTAACTGCAAAAGTTTTAAATAGTCTCTACTGAATTATTACATAACAACATATTCCGATTATGAGTAACGCCGTTATTTTATTTTATAGGTTTGCAATCACTACTCCTGAAGAAAAGTTGACTTCCTTGCAACAGGATAATTTTCCCGGGTGTGTTCGATTACTTGAATCGCATACTGCAACTGTTCTTCAGTCTTAAAGCGTCCTGACTGAGTCGCTTCTTGAGGGCGACACCATAATCTACATGATCATTTGTGGTAGCCATTGAGTTAACAATTGCATTAGCAGCCTTAAAGTCATCCCTATCATTCCATACATCAGGTTCTTCTCTGAGTAAACCATCTGGGATGCCAAGAAGAGCAAGTATATTTCTGCTTTTTCTAGTCACAAAATTGACGAGTGTCTTACTTTCTACAATCGCCAAGTCCACCTCTGCTCGGATTGATAGATCTTCTCCTCCTTCCACCTCTGCTGAAGATTGCAACATAGCCCCTTTAGTGTTAGAGTCTAAATCTGGATCAAAGAGACGAAGGAGGATCAAATCTTCTGACAGGTACCACAGATGTCGTTTCATTTTGTGTGATGTTGCTTGACCAATCTCACGTTGAAGATAAGCATAAAGTTCCTTTAGGAGTTGAATATCATTTCTAGCTGCTGTAGAAGCCTGGGGTGCCAGAAACCAGAATTTAACATAAATCTTTTCGAGAAATATGTTGAGATCTCGCAATCCCTACAACTCTCTCTGTGTCAGCTTAAATTGGGAACGGAACAACCAAACCTTAAGACTGTAGATTGCCATCGCCATCCAGTGAGCTTTATGCATTGGCCCAGGAGCTCGGAACTTTATCTGGGTTGATGGATCAGGTGCTGAACTTCTCAAGAAGATTAACACCAACAAGAGCAGTTCGCGATAATCATCTCGCGGTTGACGATCCTGCAGTTGGTGTTCACAGAAAGAAATTACTTCATCCCGAACATCTGTTCTTACATAATCGTCTGGGAAGGCATCCTCATACTTTACCTGGTCAATGGAGGACCACTGTTGCTTGAAACGTTTGAACACGAGAATGTCTGGTGAACAGATGGGTCCTAAGCATGCTCCAAAGGCAGAGGACAATATAATTTCTAGGATGTGATGTTGACATCTGAAGTGTAGAAGACTATGGCCTAGTAGCTCTTCAAGAATGATACACACTCCTGCTGAACGGCCAGTGTTGGAACTGGTAGTATCAAAACACATGGCACGGATCAAGTTTTCCAGTCCCCATTCTTTTACACTACTGTACACAGCGTGAGCGGTAGCCCTTCCACTCCCACAGGATAACTTCGGAATTTTTAGCAATTTCTTCTCCCCTATGGTCGATACCAAAATTGACAGCCTCTCTACCTTATTTCTTCCAGTAATATCGCTCATTAGCTTCCCATCCCAGTGAACTGTCAAAATTGTGTTTGGTTTGAATAACTTTATTGTTGACGCTGACGGCGGATGGTTGATCTATTAATGGCTAGCTCCCGAGGATCTTGCCCACAGGTCTTGGAAGCCTCGAATAGAATCATCATGGCACATCTGTCACTGAGTCTGTTCCTATCAAGTATTGCAGCTAGCTGAGAAGATATAACGCTTTGGCACCCTCGCTTTCAAAGTCGAACATCAACTGATTTACTGGGGCCTGGAGCTTCCATTGGATCTTTCTCCTCTTCTTCGCTGCTGCTGCTCGCTAACATTGCTTTCTCGAACAACGCATCTTCTTCTTCTTTGGATCTTTGCTTTCTCCTCTTTACTGTTTCTTCTCTCTTCACTTTCTCCTTCTCTTTTGACAACTCCACAAATACAGCCAGGACGTCCCTTCTGTTGCTGAAGTTGTAAGAACTTGTCTTCTTCATTATCAATCAGATCTATGGCATTTGAATTTGTGATGTCAAAAAGTTCCTCAATCATTGCTGAAAATGTGGCTTCATTGACTTCTTGAGTCTGGCCCCGACTGTTCTTAATTTCCTTAAGTCCTTTCCACTGGAAGAAAACATGCTCAAGCTTCTTGATCGAATCTTGACGATGTTAGATAGGGATCCTAGAATGGGACCAGAGACTTCCACTCGCTCCACTGAATCGGTAGCTGCCGTTTGGAGAATCGTTTCTTTGAAAAAATTATGACGATACAGAAAGTGAGCAAGAACCTGCTTCATTGAAGGTTATTTACTTCCCCCTATCCCTTCTGCAAGGGTGACTAGAAACTCCTGGGAACACCTTGCCATCTCATTCTTCTGCACTACTCGAATCACAACTTCTGCACTTGCAACATAAATATATAATTGAGAATAGACCTCTGCTACATGTTTGGGTTGTCTTTAAAAAGTAAACTAAATGTACATTTTACAATGATGGCTGTAAGATTAAGTTTCCTGGTATGCCACTATTAAAACTTTATTAATATTTACAATAAATGTTGTCACCAAAAAATCTAAACAACAAAAATGTGTTCTTCATTAATTAAAACACGCCAGTCACCTATGATGCATTTCTTAAAACAGCTGAATATTTGAACTTGCGAGATTGAGAGTGTAGACTAGACACTGCCATGATGATGTCTGTTCTGTCTCGGCACAGACAGACAGAAGCGCCCTATAGATAAGAATACTTATAATCATATTTATAAATTAACACATCTAAAAGCTTATTAATTTATTATATTGTATTGATTATTATTTTTGTTAATATTTAATATTATAATTTATAATTAATTTATATATGATCGAATTAACTATTATAATAACACGATATCATGCCATGTACTACTTGTACTGTGCTCTGCGGCAGACTATGCAATAAACTTAAAATCGTTTGAACCACCTGCAAATATTAATCAATTTGATTCAAATTTCACAGAAAATATTTTTTTTGTAGAAAGGAACAATATGAAAGGGTCAGAGGTTGAAATTTCAGACATGTGAAAACAAGGAACACCCTACGTCCTACTTAATATAGGATAATATAAGTCCTACTTCAATCAAATATCTGGTTGAAACTAGCTATTAACTATGAAATTCAATCAAATTTTCACAGCTTTCACAAATCTAACTGCACATCAGTTATCTAACATGTAAGTAAACCCACTTACAGTAATAAATGGTTGTTGGATTTATATGGAATATATAAGTAAAATCCTCCAGGAGAATCGTTTTGACTGTACGCCTAATAGTTAGACAACCAACATAAAAGACAAATGTGCGCCAAAATATGTCATCTCGGCATATTCTTCCTTTTGGAGAAAGGAATAAATGAGTTGTTGACCATCATTTAGAGAACCACGTGATATATATGTAGAAACTACATTCACTTTAAGTTCTAAGAGATAGGAATTAATGCAAAGAAAAGGTTAGCAATAATATGGACTTCATGGTCATGTGTTGCTCCAACACACACACAAGCACAGAAAGAAAGAGAGAGAGAGAGAAAGGAAGAGAGAAGGCATGAAAGAAGACGGGAAAAGAGCGAAAAAAGAGAGTTGGAAAAGAGGAAAGGGAGAAAGAGAAATGACGTTAGACATGGAAATGAATGAACTTTTAACGCATATGAATACAAAGTCAGCGCGTTTCCCCTACTTCTCGATCTCCCTTCCCCCTCTCTCTCTGAAACGTGGCATCGGGTCAGTCGGGCGATGCGGGTCAGGTTAGGGACCGCCATCGGGTCTAGAAATCGAACCCGTTCTGACCCTTGATACGATTGAGACACGATACCCGGACAAAAAGAGTATATAATTATTCCCTTGGCTTTAAACAGCGTTTTTTAGGAGTGACCAGGACTGTATTACTCCCAGAGCACAAAAAATTCGACACCAAAATTCTCAGATTATTATATTTTCAGACCTGGTCATTTTGGTTACCAGGTTATTCGGGTCAAGTTTGGACCGAATCACTTATGTTTGGGTCATGCCCTATAATCATGTCATCAATAGTCGCCCTGTTTTAGCTCTGTGATAAACATGCACAAAAACAGAGAGTGTGTGTAAAGATAATCAATAAGTAAGAGAAAAACATAAAGATGAATATAGAAGGAGAATAAGAAAATGAATCGAACACATGATAACAAAATTTCAAGAAAAGAGGGGAAGAGAACGACTAATGACAAATATAAACATTTCTTACAATTATGCTAAAGAACGCACACTGTTTAGGCTGATTCTTGACATTCATGCCCTGTAAGTTCTCCAAACGGAGATGAATCTCTGTTTGCAGCCAATATATTATGTAAAAAAATATTACCTGGTTGGGAATCCAACTGAGGTATTCAGTTTAGAAGTCTAGCACGATAGCGATACTCCACAGTTTACTATACCCAAAATTTGTTTAACAAATGGTATAGTGTTTCTTTCTGAGAATAACAACATGAAAAGTGGATACTTCAGATCAATCTTGTGTTCTTAATTGTCCTGTTAACTCACATAGACATTGAATTGCCTTTCCCAACCAACATTCACAAATCGTCTTTTTCTCTACAGTGACACAGGCATTTGCTTCCACATTCTTAAAGATTCTCCGTTTATTACGAGAAGAAACTCTTGAATTCTTCAGAATCTCTTTATAATGAAAACTTGACTTGAACAGTTTTTTTTTACAGACGATTGCTACTTTTGTTACTGAAAAGCCAAGCAAGTTAACCGTACACCATTTTTTCACTATGCATAAGCCAAATATTGCTCTGGAGTAATGTATGTTATTGGTCACCCCTGAGAAAACACTGTTCTCAAAATTCTCCTTTGTATTCCGGGATGCAAGATTTTCCCCTGAACTGCCTTTTTGTACAGTAGGTAATTTGCCACTTGGGATTGGTCAGTTACATTGACGGTTAAGATCACCAAGCTCTTTTTCGAGTGTTGCTAGTGTGGTATAGTAGTTAACGTATCAGAAAACTGATCCCGAGTTCTTGGAATCGAGTCCTGGCGTGGTTATAATTACTTGTTTTTAAATATTTTTTCCCAATGTACATACGACTGACTAAATTTAATAAAATTATTGACCATATGCATGTGTAGGTTAGATTAGTCTAGTTCGGTGTTTTTATTGCACACGCAAGTAGAAAAAAGGTTGTTGAAAAAAAATGGAAAATGGTGGTTGGGGAAAAACTTGATTCCGGGATACTGGGCATAAATTGGGTCACCAGGTCAGGTTCCGTTCAATTCCTAAGCCCGATGACCCGGTCCAAAGCATGACCCGGTGACCTGTTTCAACCCTGCTTGCAGCCTTTAGCCTAATGACTTAACCCGCACTACAAAATGAGTTTATTCTTTTTACAGACAATTCTTTAGTTCAAAATAGTTCGTGGTGTCCTCAAATTTGCAATGTTAATTTAACTCATTGTTTTATGTAATTCAATGATGAAAGTTTGCACAGCGACGTAAGGTGGGTGATAATACAATATCCCATCGTCTCTTTGAATGTGTCCTGACCTGGTGATCCGACTTATACCCGGTAACAGGTAAGGCAAAGCACAATTTTGATTTATATCTTTATGTGTGAACAGTTTTTATAGGGGTGACTAGTATCAGACATGTTACTCACATAGAACGATTAAATTCCAAAATAAACATATAGTGGAGACCGGGTCAGCCCGGTGAGCGGGTCAAGCGGGTCAAGTTTTGGACCGAGTCGCCGGGACACTTACGTTTAGGATACGCTGTCACTAGCCTGTTCTTGCAATAAAGGCAGAAAGCAATAGATCACGCAATTGATAATCTTGTTTTGTTATGATGAGATCGGAAACGAGCAGAACGCAAATAGTTTCCAGTGAATACTGTATTCTCATCATTAAATCTATCAAGCCTCTCTGGTATGTTGGTTAGCGAGCTTGGGTTTTACGCTTCGGGTCGCGGAATTAAACCCTGATCAATTAAATATTATTTTTTTAAAGAAAAATTAGTTTGTGAGTTCAAACCCTGGTAAACACATTTTTTTTTAATTTTAATTCAAATTATATTTCAAGTAATAAAATATATTTTAGGTCCAGAATGAAATCTATTGAAGTAGAAGGAAAACAATGGTGATAGTACAAAGATAAATTTTGGACTTTAGACCCTTGAGAAACGAAATTGATTACTTAATCGTGTCCACCACGTGTCCATCCCCAATTGAATGGATAGGAAATGTTAAAGCATACTTCTACATATATCCGATTATTTTTTTCATTATTTACCAATGCAATCTGTATAGAAATATATTTGAGGACGATTAAAGAAAATAAGCTTTTAAATACGATCGGATATGGATAATAATAATAATAATAATTGATTTGTATTTGCATTTTTATTTTATGATGCATGAAGACAATTCAGATATTATCCAAATGATGTTGCCAATACGTTGTCATTATAATAACAATTACAATAATTTGTGTTGACATTAATGATTACAAATAAGTTGACAAACGTTTAAAACAGGAAAGAATATTACATAAAACATCAAAATATTTTTTGTTATTAACATTATTGTTAATATTAGTCAGTGCCCAATTACATTACAATACTTTGTATTAAATTACGTCATGCGTTACAATATTATACATCATATTCATTCAGAAGAGTATTGATTATTTCAATCCAATTTGTCACCTAATATGATTTGTAATACATTATATATATATAATATACATAAGTTTTAACAGCATACATTATATTTGATCAAAGGTACATTAACTATTTTGATCAAACTTGTCATCTAATATAATCCTAATTTTCTTTATTATGTCTGATATTTATCTTGAAAAATATCCACTCTGTCATTTATTTTCCTGACAATCATGACACTCCTCTGAATTGCAGACAACACATGTAGTATAACTGGCAAAAAGGCATAATAATATCTAGTTCTATATTCAGGAACATTTATAGATATCAAGTCGATCATACCATATGCTTTTTGTAGTATAGAGTTAAATAATGTAACAACTGAGACTATCCTGCGGTCACTGAACTTTAATAAACCTAGTTCCTTCCTTAGATGTTCCTTTGTGTAATATTGATATACGTGCTTAAATTTCCAACCTATCCAAACCAATAAAACATTTTGACTATCCTCAGTTCTGTTAATTACAATTATCTTGTTAGTGTTTGTTATTCCATATAACACTTGCATAGTCCAGGTGACATCTTACGAAAGTACAATAGAGTATTTTACATATATTTATATTATTAAAATCTCGATATATCCATTTTACTAAACTCAGATATCTATGTGCTTTTGAAACTATCACCTCCATATGTTTAGAAAAAATGAGCTTGGTATTAATATAAACGCCAAGAACTTTTACCTCAGATTTCATATTTCTTGATTGATTATTTATGGTGTAGGAAAAGATAGAGATATTGGTTTCCTAGATATACTCATTCCGAAAGCTTTATCGAGGGTCAAAGGCGTAAAATTATTTTTGGACAATAAAAGTACTTTATTTAAGTCTTTTTGTCGATAACGTTGAGAATTTTAATATCATTAAAATAGTAATGTTTCAGAATCGAAGCATTGTGGAAGATCATTATAAAGATAAGAAACAACAGCGGACCGAAATTGTATCCCTGAAAACTCCAGAAGAAATATTGTAAACAGAAGCCAAAGTACCACTGTATCTGACCAAAAATTTCCTTTCAAAAATATAAGATCGAAACCAACTAATTATCTGGTTACAAAAATTAAAAATACTCAACATTTTTAGGAGTAACCATGCGGTATATTATCAAAGGTTTTCTGAAAGTCTAAATAAACAACATCCACCTGATCTCTTTGCTTGACAAGTGGGCCAATTGTAGTCATCATAGTTGCCAAATTAGTGGTAGTTGAGCATTTTTGTGCGAAACCAAATTACTGTTGATAAATTAAATGTTGAACACTACTATAAACAAATTTGTAAACATTCTTTTTTTAATTTTGGAAATAAAACTATTTTTTTTTAAATAGACCTGTAATCTTCTAATCTCTTACCTTATTTTTAGGAATAGGACATACTAAGGAAATTTTCCAAATTTTAGGAAAGAAAACTACCACTTTACTCCAATTAAATAGTGATGCCAAAAATAGCATTAATTTCGTTTTTCCTTTTATTATAAATATGGGTATTTCATCTAATCCATTAAAAAATTGTTCGCAAGGATTTGATGGCATTAAGAACATCATTAATAGTAATTACTGTAATACTCATGTTATTATTATTTAAATTCACATTAGAATATTGTTCACCATTGATTTTATCATTTTTATTTTCTGTAGGTCGGTAAATGGACTCAAATAATTTACCAAACAATTTGCTAATTTATTCTTATCATTAATACATTCATCATCAAGTAATATTCTATCCAATATCTTAATTTTTTGGTAAATTTACCCAGATATTTCCAAAACTTTTTAAATAATTTTTAACAAATTCTGGATTTTGTCCAAATATCTCGGTTTGTCACGGTTAACTATAGACTTAGATTGCTTACGCAAGAAATAAAATATAGTATAGTAGTTAACATTATTTGTTTGTTTGTATTGCTTACGATATTTTACTTTACTTTGCATGATCTTAATTAATTCCATTGAAAACCATGATGGAGAACTAGATTCAAACCTTTTTACCCTTGAAATATTGTCAATAATTGCTTTACGAATAACATGTTCAACATTTATTGCTACTTTCTCAATATTTGGTGCTAATAAAATATTAGTCCAAGCTGTATTTTAAATTTGCTGATATAAATTATAATTACTTTTATGATATTGTAACTTAAAATAAATTCTTGTATAATCCAATACCTTTGCATAACAAATTGCAATTGTAATTGGGTCATGGCACGTGCCAGGTTTTATCATATTAACAATTGGTTCATTTACAGAAATGTGAACATTACTTAATATTAAATCACGATCAATATAATATGCATTTACCTGTAGATTTGTATCATCCAAAAAATCAAACAGAAGACTTGCTCTATTTTTAAAATATATAAACATCGTATGTATATATATATATGTGAATATCAACTTTGAACGCACTTTCTTTAAAACCATCTACTAATAAAATGTTATATTGATGAGGATTGATTGTTCGTGTTACTGATTCAAAAAGTTTTATATTTTTCAATAGCAGAGTTGGGCTCAAAAACACAAGATATAAGTATATTTTTGTTTCTAGAGCGTTTAACTTCAATCCACACACATTCTTCAGTTGTCTCTAAGTCAGTACTTCTTGTCACTGAAATGTCACGTCTGACTGCAATTAGAACACAACCACCACGGTTATTTTCACTGTTAATATAATTTATGTTAGCTCTAAATCTTGTATAAGATTGAGGAATATAATCAATGTTGTTCTGTAAGTCTGAAAACCAAGTATCGCTCACTAAGATGATTTTGTATAAACAGTCAGATGTCGACGAAAAATGTTCATAAATCTTTGTTCTAAGTCCACGAACATTTTGATAGCACAGTTTTAGACTACCTATCATTTTGTATCGTGCGCACCTTCAGATGTTTCTAAGCTTGATATATTCTTTAATTTACCATAAAATGGTCCTATCATGATTCCACTGGGCCAGACTTGAGGGTTGTTTACAAATTGAAAATCACTTTCGTTAACTTTTACATGAAATTATGAATAGGTATCATATTTAGTTCTGAGTTTGGTAGATTTTATATAGTTAATATGTTGTTACTTTGCTGTAGCTTCCACCATTTCTTCACATACATTAGGACTAAATCTAATAACAAAGCTTTTCTTCTATTTGTAATTAGTTCCGTTTTTTATGGTTTTTGCCACATGCTAGATTTCCAAGTTTTTCTCTATTACACTTGGCACACCACTTGCAATTTGTCTTTTTGAATATTATTATTCATTTTTACCATCTGCCTAGACACGACGTCCGTCCATCTGGCTTGATCTTCTTGATTTTGGTGATCTTGTTTGGAACTACCTTGGTCAATCACTAGCGATTGCTGTACTTTCTGAGGTTCAATTACTTGTGATAGTTTATTTTCAACATTATTTTTGTTTACTTTGTTGATTTCATGTATATTGCTAATGCATTTAAACTGTTATTACATTTACAATTTTCATCTTTTACAAGTAGTTCTCTTAATTTGTAATTTTCTATTTTAGTAAATATAATTCTTGTCTGATGTGGTTTTACATTAGTTGAATACTAAGGCAAATTTACCTAACCCATTTTACATTATTTGGTATAATTCTAAACTAGATACATATTTTGAGGTGACTTTACCTTTTCGTCAACTAGATGACTATCATCTTGTTTTGTAGTATTCAAATTTGTATTTCTGGCAGTAGAATTAAGCGATCTTCTTGACGTAGTCTCACCTTCAAATTTAGACTTATACGATTTTCACATTTATAAGAGGATTTCTGAAGCATATTTATTTCTTCATTAATATATTCCATACATGAAAAATGATATTTTAATAAACAAATGCTACATGTAATTGATTTTTGTCGTCCATATATAGGTTGATTACAGACAGGACAATTGTCAGCATTAGGTGCCATTTTTTTCAAATTTTGGAATCTATAGTCTACGAGTCAAAAAGAGAATGATTATAAATGTACATGCATGAACCTAAATATAACAACAATCAAAATAGAATACAGCACCTAAGAAAATTAACAAAATTATGTCAACATAATATTTTCTTTTTAAATATGACCTTACTATTAGAGCCTAATACAAACAAACAGTAAACAACTGCTAACCGGTTGACTAACTGCTCTTTTTGTGTCCGGTCCCACCACGTAGAAGAAAGGGAAAGTCACTATTTAGATTAAATTTGCCAGAAAAAATAAGGAATCTTCTTAATGAAAGAGCGACCAAGGGACCAAAGGCCGAGGAGCGATCATTATTATTATTATTATTATTATTAACAATAACAATAATACTTATAAACTTGCCTTTTGAACTTCCAGGGCGAAATTAATGCTTAATATTTTATTGTTTTCTTCACTTTTCCTGGATTATTTTTATTTCGGATAATAGTAGGCACGGATTTGTATATAAGTCAACGAATAAATGAATTTCGGCGTGCAATTTAGAGTAAACAACATACGGTTATTTCAGAAAATCAGATCTGAACCTCGCAATATTTAGGTTATGTATTTAGGTACCAAGATGGTATAGGGATAACGTTCTTAACTTTTCAATAATAAAAATAGCCAACGTCGGTTCAAAACACCTGTACAAACCAAGGTGTTTCTTACAAAGAGATTGTGAAGAATAGAATATTTACTTACCATACAAAACAAGAATCCTTAAGGTTGTGGAAGCAAATGCATGTATCACTATAGAAAAGAAAACGATTTGCAAATGTTGGTTGGGAAAGGCTAAATAAATTCTATGGCAGTTATCAAAACAAATAAGAACACGCGAACAAAGTATCAACAATTCATGTTATTATACTTTTAAAGAAACACTATACCATTCTTTAAGAAAATTTTGGGTAGAGTAACCTGTGGAGTATCACTATCGAGCTAGACTTCTAAACTGAATACATTGGTTGCATTCCCTTCAGGTAGTTTTTTTACATAATATAGTGGCTACAAACAGTGATTCATCTCCGTTAGGAGAACTTACGGGGCATGACTGGAAAGAATAAGAGTAAACAGTGTGTGTGCTTTAGCATCATTATAATAAATTTTCATATTTGTCATTGGTCTTTCTCTCTCTCCCTCTGTTTGTTGACGTTTTGTTATCATGCGTTTGATTCTTTTTCTTGTTCTCCCTCTTCCTTTGACTTTATATTTTTCTTTTACGTATTGCTTCTTTCTCTTACACAAAGTCTCTCTTTTTGTGCGTGATCGTGTTTCAGAGCTAAACCCGAGCGACATTTGATGACTTGATGCTCGGGCCTGACCAAAACATAAGTGATCCAGTCCAAAACTTGATCCGAATTACCTGGTAACTCGAATGACCTCGTTTGGAAAATCAACTTAACTGAGAATTCCAACGTCTTACTTCTTGTGCTCTAGGGGTAACATCTCCATTCCTAGTTACTCCTGAAAGAAACGCTGTTCAAACCCAAGGAAATAATTAAAATATCCTGTTTGTCCTTTGGGTTATTGGGCCTGAATCAAATCAGTGATTCAGAATGGGTTCGAATTGTAGATCTTGTGGCGGCCTGCATCACGCGAGTGACCCGCATTAGAAGGTAATGAAAAATTAATGTGATGTATGAAGAAATATGTTTTCAAATTTCCTATCCATTCAATTAGTGGTGGACACCATGAAGTTATCAACTTCGTTTCTTAAGGGTCTAAAGTGTAGCATTTCCCTTTGTAGTCTCACCATTGTTTCATTCTACTTTAATATATTTTCTTTTAGATCGATCATCTATTTTATTATTAGAAAACCATTTGAATTAAAATTAAAAAAGAGAGTGTTTGCCATAGTTTGAACTCGCGATCCCATTAAAAAAATCGATCAGCGTTTGAGCTCGGGACCCCTAAGCATGAAAGTCAAGCACATTAACCAACACACCAGAGATGCTTGTTTGTTTTAATGAAGAGAATTCAATATTCACTGGAAATTATCTGTGTTCAGCTCGTTTCAGAACTCAAAACAGATCAAGATTAGTTTCTGCTTGATCATTGTGTTCTGCCTTTATTGCAAGAACAAGCAAGTGAAACAAACATAATTGCTATGGCGACTCGGTCCAAAACTTCACTCTCTAACACCGTTCATCCGGTCTGTACAACACATTTAACTGGAAATTTCGGTGTCGAATTTGTTGTGCTGCGAGAGTAACATTTGTGATATTGGTCACCCCTAAAAACTGTTCAAACTTAAAGAAAAAATTCAAAATTCTGGTTTGTCTTAAGGGTTACTGGATATAAATCGGGTCAGCAGGTCAGGTTTTAACCGAAGCATAGACACGATGACCCAGTCCAAAGCCTGACCCATTGACCCGTTTCAGCCCTGCTTGTAGTCACCAGCTACAGGACGAAGTGGGTCGGTTCCTTTTACACACTTTTATTTATTCCACTATGATTCGCGGTGGATTCAAATTTGAACTGTTAATTTAACACATTTCCCGACGTAATACAAGATGGAAATTTACCCAGAGACGTAAGTCATGGGAAAAAACAATATTCCATTGTTATTTTCATTTATCAATTTATATTCATGTATTTCAAAAGCATATTTTAATATTTTTAAATATGGATTTCCATATCCTAAAATAAATACCAGCATGCAACGATGTTCCATTTGGCTTGTTGCAGAACACTTAAATAAAGTATCCGAACACCGAACTAACTCGAATAAATTGTAAACAAAACGTTTTGAAGACATAATCTGTTTCAACAATCCGTGTAAAGAAAAATGTTGTTTATGTATAACGACAATAAAAGTATGAGGCACACTCTCACATACAGTCACGTCATAAATTCTTGAATTGGCACATCCCGTATTTCTTTTTAATCACGTATAAACTTATTTTTTACTTTTTAGTACTGATTGTTTAAGAAAAGAATCGTTGTAGACTAGTATTTATTTTAGGATACAGAAATCCATATTAAAAAATCAAATATGCCTTTAAATTATATAAATATACAGACATACATGAAAGTAATAATAGTATATTGCATTATCACCCGACTAACGTTGCTGTGGAAATTTTCAGCATTGTATGGCCTAGGGCGCTAACTGAATTTGCAATGAGTAAACTAACTTTGCAAATTTCAATACATCATGAGCCATTGTGATCTAAAGGAAAGTCTGTAAAAAGAATCAAACCACTGCATCGTGCTGGTTAAGTTGTTAGGCTACTGACTCCAACCAGGGTTGAAGCGAGTTAGCGGGTAATCCTCCCAAGCGTGGTTACTCCTAAAAAAAAACGCTGTTCCAACGCAAGGAAATAATTAAAATCTCGTCTTTGTCCGGTATCGTGTCTCAATAGAATCCCGGGCCTCAACGGATTCTAATCCTAGACCCGGCGACGTTCCTTAACCTGACTCGCATCATACAACTGACCCGATGACCCATTTCGGAAAAAGATAGAGAGAGAAGGTGAGAGAAATAGAGGTGGAAGAAGAGAGGCGGATATTTTGAATTTATTTGTATTTGTTCAGACATTTTTCTTTCCCTCTTTCCTTCTTTCGAACTCTTTATCGATCTTTCCTCTTCTTTTCCCATCCTATCTCTCTCTCTCTTTCTCTCTCTGACGCTCTGTGTGTGTGCGTTTGAACGAGACAAATCTTGTAGCATTGCATAATAACTATTTCTGCATGATGTCCATATTATTATTTTCCTTTTTTTGCATTAATTTCTACCTCTTTAACTTAACGTGGATGGAGTTTCTAAGGATCAATATCGTGATTATCTAAATGATGATCAATAACTAATTTATTCTTCTCTCCAAATGGAAGAATATCCTACCATGCCATGTTTTAGCACGTATTTATATTGTCATGTTGGTTGTCTAACTACTAGGCGCAGAGTGAAACAATTTTCCTGGAACATTTTACTTATAATTCTTATTACTCGAACCTCCATTTGTTATTATTGTAAGTGACTGTACATCACAATATACGTACAAAAAGCAACACAGAAAAAATATTAATATATCAGACACCATAAGCATCTGTCACTTGAAACCTTAGCAATTGCACAACCATATGACATTTACCTATTCACCATGTTCCTTACATCAAACCTAATGCTCGGACCAATCTCTGTACATCATTCCTTATTTCCTGGATAAAACCTCGGTTCATGACAATTGACCATACGGGCTTATTTGAGGTTATTTCTTCCAAATGCATGATTTGACATAACAAAGATGTTTAAGAAGTTCGTCAATATCGTGAAATATTTCATCTCTACTTGTTGACTTACTCTCTACTCATCTTACAAGATTTCGTTTGATCATCATTCGGTACTACAGTACTATCAATCTCCTTCACCTCCTCTTAAACTTGACTTCTACTATCACATTCCTTTTTGATTACCTCCTCTGATACGGTTACCTCATTGCAGTTTTGTGTTTTATCCTTACCCCTATAACTTCTGTTATAAGTGTACATTATTCCCCATTTATCTGAACAATTTTACCATCATTTCTCGTAATTCAGTCACTTCTTGTTTCAATTGTTGCAACGCCTTCTGACATGATTGTTTTCCAGTAGTATGTAATATATTAAGATCTGATCTCATTTTAAGTTGTATCTGAAATCTTAAATGTGGTTTGTATTCACTATCCGTGTTTGACGCTTCAGTTTTGTATGTGCTGTTCTCATAGATACTATGAAGAACTTAATTTGTCCAACGCTTTACGTTCTCTCTGAATTGATAACAAACTGATGTTCTCCCTAGGAAACATCACATCTAAACCAAGGCTCGCAAAATAGAGTACGCTATTCGTTGTTTGGTGACCTACCTTTCTATATTAAATATTAAGTTATTTCTGTAAATGCTGGGTAATGAGACTCTTTACCCACTAGCTCGAAATTTGTCCGGCTTTTATCATAAATTTTGAGTTGGTCATCCATACTCTGGTAGTTCCACTTATACTTATCAGTACTTGATAAGTATCTATTGTGACTTGATCTATTATGTTTGTCCAAGATCCAGAGTCGATTAATGCTAACACTGATCGTTCATGTATTGATAAGCGTATCATGTTCGGTGAAACTAATAAATTATCGTGATTTCATTCAATTATATTAAACCAAATGTCCTTTATGCCGAATCCTGATCTAACCTGCTCCTCATTATTAGTGTCAATGAGTGTATCATTCACCTGCTTCACATGTGGATTTTGTTTACGTGGTTCTTTATTAGGGGGTAAACCTGTGGCATATGCTCTTAAAGTGCCCATTGTGTCAACATTGCTGACAGTACTTAGTAAAAACCTGGCATTGCTTGCGTTCGTGGATCTCCCGCAGTGCGTACAATTATACGCTAAATCTTTATCTAATCTACTGCCCGGGGTGGATGCATTTTTGTTTCACCCTTTACCGACTACAAGAACATTGCGCTACTGCGTACGAACCCTATCAAAATGCTGAGTGCATAACGCACTGTCCCTTTCTATTGCTTCGTACTGCATGTCAAATTGGGAAGCTTCTTCGAAAGTTAGCTTTCCCATTGCCAATAACCTTTTCTAACTAATGCATCAGCTATCCCAAATATTAATTGGTCGGTCGGAATTTCGTCCAAAAAATTGTTGAATTGACACTTCGCCACCTGGGACTTCAAAGTTTGTAGGTATTCACTAGGAGATTCTACATGCTGTTGCAACATCGAATGTAGATGGAATCTTTCGGTTCTACAATTAGTTTTTCTTTAAAACAATCGCAACAAAATGTAGGATAACGCTGATACCGCATGTGGACTGACACTAACCATTATTTTTTTTCTTATGCGTCATTGTCTAGTGACTCTAGTAATAGATCGACTTTCTTACTATCGTCTATGTCTGGTACTGTACAGTAACTACTGAATCTTTCTAAGCATAAAAATATCTTATTTCTTCGTGAGTGGAAAAGAGAAAATAATAAGTTACTTTTTCCCATATTTCCCCTGATAAATTGTATCTGTTATCAAAAAGATAATAGTGTATTAAGTGAATTAGTTAACCAAGTACGTGATAGAAAAATTATGTTCATGGAAAACGAAATGAAATCCGCTCCTGGTTTGTACTTTGATGATGCACATTTATACCTGTGTTTGACCATTAAATGTGTCCTCATCGTCCAATTATTATATTTTGTCTATATTGTTCTATAGGTTCGTATCTACATTCATAGTACAAACGAGTATTGAAATAATATTACTATGAGGAAACCGTATTTTTTCAAATTATATTTTACTCCAATCTGAACGTATAATTGGCATCTAAAATGCATCTATTTATTACTGGAAAGGAAAGCCCATCCCCTTATAACCTTATTGCATTGAACCAGTGCAACCATTAGATGTTACTTGTTGACAATTTTACAAATTCTTCAATTTAGTCACTTATTTTAAATTTTATTTCCATCATTCAAATTTCACCTTTGCTAAATGTAATAGTTACCATGAGTTCAGAAATTAGTAGTTTCCATATTTAAACGTAGTAATGATCGTACATATTTGAAAATACATCAAAGACACAATGAAAATCAAATCAAATTAATCTTCATCCATTGAAAGTAGCATGATAAGTGATCGGCTCAGAATAATTATGCACAAACTAAACAATGTTCCATTTGCCATTTGGCTTAAAATGGAGTTTTAATTTCCAACTTTAGAAATTGCAGTGGTTCACAAAGTTATTGACATCTGTCAAACATCACGATTACAAAGTAACAATAATGATATATTGAGAGAAGAAAATCATCAATAACAATCAAGGTCTGTGATCCAAATAATATGCTAATGAAAATGCAACAGATTTGCATAAATTGCAAAGAAATCCGATGTTAATTATTAAAATCCTTTTAATTAGAAAAATATAATTTCGTTCTACAATTAATATCTTTTATTGTTTGTTAGATCAGTATTGAAAATCTATAAAAGATAAAATTAAATAAAGTTTACTGGGAAATGACGAAAGTAAGCTTTGAAAGCCGCACGCTGAAAACCTACAACAAACAAACAACAGCCTATACGAGTGACCGAATGAAAAAGATGTTATAACCTATTTTCTATGCTATAAATTTTGCTCTAACATATTTTACAACTAATATTATTCTTAAGGGATTTCTTTTCATAAGGTGACGCTATTAAAATTGGATCTGTAGTGATTATCGTAGAATTGGGACTAACTAAATTATTTTATGTGGAAACACTGTGAGAATTAACAACAAAGTTATACATCTCATATCTCCATATCTTGTTTCCATCCAAAATAGAAAAAAAGGTTCATCCCAATCATTATATAATACAGACTGTGTAATGTTCAATCTCTTCAACGTTAAGCTAGTCTTTTAGTTTTACTGAAAAGGGAGTTGGATTAGTGTCAGTTTTATTCGATAGTGCTCAATATCTAATTTTATTTAAAGCTTTGCGTCAATTTCTGTAGATTTTATCATTATAGGGCAGCTCATAAAGGTAAAACAATATTACCTTTAGATAGTGCATAACATTTTACAGATCTTGGCGCATAGGAAATTTGCGATCTAGTTTTCTTTTTCTTTTAATTTCAGTACCTCATTTTGAGAAAGTATTGTCTTTATGCGTATTCCTATTTCCACCATCTTTCTGATGTGTTTCCACAATCACTTGCAATTTTCACTTTGTGATCTGTTTTTGTTTTACACAGTGAGCTTGAGATAGATTATTGATTGGTTGAGAAAGTTGGATCAATGTTACACTCAGCCCAGGCGTCTGTCAATCACGGGGCAGTAAGCAGAGTGTGGAAATTTCATAAAGAAAGGCACCCATTAAATAGACTTTCAAATAAACAGAACATCCGTTCGAAAATCAAAACGCAAGAATTTCGAATTCGCCATCAGAATGGTTTCCACCAGTGTTGCAAGTAACACTTCAATCCGCATTCCCCCTTTCCTATGATTGTTACATACTCTTTCAATGATGTGCTACATTTTCCCCTACAATTGATCTCTACATATTACATCATTAATTTGTTTTACTAGCTTTACCATACATATTTTATCTACGTTTCAATGTACTTTTCTGCTTTTCAATATATTTTAACAAATATTTCTTTCGTTTTTTGGTGTTAAACACACACAAAAATATTGAAAGCCTGTGTTTCGCGTCATAAGTTTTCTGCTGGGCATGAATTCAGGGGTATAAAATTGTGAGAATGGATAACTTTAAGTATTTAGATCGACCTCGTGCCCCGTCTTATCTTGACTGTCACCCTTCACTGGTTCAGTGTTTTCTGAAACTCTGGTACTATACCTGACGCTAACTAATGACACGATAGAACACGCATACTTTATACTATGGTGTCAGAAATAATAATGGAACTTCCGAAGAAAGGCTAAAAACTTGTGACAACGATGGAAATTGTGGGAGAAACAGTCAACTGTATGAAGTGTCGTGTGAAAAGGATAAAACTGTGAATGACATATGTAAACACGTAATATGTGCAAAGAGGACCCGGGGGAAAATAAATAGTAGGCCTCTATACGGTGTTCTTAAAGTTCAAAAATTCAACTATCGTTGATATAATCCCTTTAGTAATACTTTCTTTTAAGTATATTCCCTCCCGTTTCTGTGGACGTTGAGAAATCATTTTCAAAACTGATAACAGTTCTCCGTGACAGGAGGCTCAATATGTGTTAAAATCTGATGAAACAACTTGTGTTGATGTGCAGCCAATATAGAACACTGTGATGTAATGTAGTATGACATGATAATGTTGGATATATAAAGAACTTACGATAAGTCATTTTTTAAATTTTTTTAGAATGCCTTTTTAAGTGTCAATTTAACCAAATATAAATGAATTTTGCATACCTATATCAAGCAAAATAAATGTCTGAATTTCCAGGCTTAAGGTTAAACACAGAAAATGTCAGTAAACATGAAAACCTTTTGGTTTCAAAAAATGGAATTAGTACCTGGAATAATTGTTAGTCATAGCCAAAATGATAGCATTTTAACGATGACCCATCATCATCATCATTCGGGTTACTATTTTAAAGTATTTCATTTTCAAGTCAAAATGTAATATAATTATAAATTCTAGTGTGAGACAATATTTTTGGTTGCCCCTTTGAAAGAGTTGAAATGACAGACATCCATGTTTCCTTTGAAAACGCTAAGATAATTCCTAAACTAGATACATTACATCATAATCAACTGTATGTTACATCACATATCATATACGTAGGTTTCCAACAGCCACTAGATATGGTGAAATTGCTTCTGTACCATTCAAGGATATTATTAACTTAACGTTCTATTGTTTCATTTCTCTCGAAAAAAATCGTTTTAATTCATTCAATTGAAAAGGAACTGATTTGGAAACATTAGCAATGTTTTATTTACTTTTCAAAGATTACGTTTTATGATCAGGAGAAAAACTACAACAATTGGTCATTTCATATGAAATGGACAAATCTTAAAAATCAATGGAAGCTTCATACTTTTTAAAATGTGTGAAAAAGTTTCACACGCATTATATCGTGTTAGCGGAGACGAAATATAGATTTACAGTTTGTTTCCTACTAACATTTGATCATAGCAGCAATTGCTCAACAGGCATGTGTGTGTCGTTGATTGTTTGCACAGATTTGCTCAAACCTGTATTACAACACATTACAGCAAAGTGATAAGACTAGGATGGATGTCATGGCGATAGTACTAGGATTGTCATGTAAAACAGTTATTTGCAAGATACCAAGTTTCGTGGCGATATGGCGGCGCGCCGCTTTTGATATGAGGGATTACTTGATTGTACAATTTTAATAATGTTTTAAACAACTATGTACTGCATATTTTAACGTGAAATTTCTGGTTGCATATCTACGTGTGTGTGATGAATAGCAATTATAAAGAGTAAGATTCCAACCTTTTAAGTAAAAAAGATGTCCAAATTTTCTAGTATTAAAAATTATTACTGTTCAAGGTCACAGATAGTGATGGGTGGGCCAGATAAAAATCTGAGTATTATACAGTTAATTCTGATTTGTGACAGCCTTCGACTGCATATATTTTAATTTTTATATTTAAACCCCTTTGTGGAACAAAACATAAAAATAACGAAACTTTTCTGATGTTTTAAAAAATTATGACTTTTCAAGATGCAAAATATAGGATGTAGGAAACGAGGAAAAAATTAAAATAATCAGACAATATTCCTTTGTAACATCCTTTAAATTATATTTGCATTTTCTTGTTTAAACCCCTTTGCGTGGTACAAAATTTAAAATAGGGAAAAATCGAAATGTGCAAGTAATTGCCTGGACTTATTTAACATGCCAATGGCAAATACTAATACGTATCTACGTATTATGATATTTATTGCTCCAATAATGTAATCAAAACTACACAACCACGCATTTTATAATCCCATTTTATTTCATGACCAGTCGAGTGGACACTTAATTCAAGCATGTCATCATCCACATATCCATATTAATCAATTAACTTGCTATTAACGTCCTAATGGATCTGGTGGGTTTCTAAGGACGGGACCTAAAGCTTTGTTAAGTGCGGCCTGACTCGAAGCACTCTGTTCGAAAGACCTGGTGCACTGAAAGCAAACGCGCTAACCTTTGCCACCCAGAGGTCACATATACATATATATTACATTCCTAATATATTGTCTGCCATATTAAATCAATCTACGTTTGCTTCTTTTCTGTTTGCAACACTGATTCGTGTCATAATCTTGATATGTAGTTGAAACCCTTGAACTAAGATCTGCATCACTACTTATTATCCTTTACATCATCGAAACGGCATTGCAAATTACAATTTCTGTTCCACTTGACTGGTTATGAAATAAAATGGGAAATAACATTATTAGCGCAATCTACATAACGTTGTTATAATTGTATCTGCTAGTACTTACACGCCATATTTTAAACCACCCTGGGCTTGGTTCCTACAATTAGAATTTTCCCCTGCTTTAAACTTTTGTCCCACCTAAAGGGGTATAAATAACAAAATGAAAATATATGCATTAGAAAGCCGTCACAAAGCAATATTGACTTATCATTTTCAGATCTTTACCTCCGCCACGCACATGTTACTATTTGTGACCTTGAACAGTGGCCAGTTCTCACTGACACAGTGACAAAGTTTTCACTTAGAACGAAATATGGTATTTCCAAATTTACAACCAATGTTACCTGTCTATTCCTATTCTGTCGCAATGACACCAATCCCAGTCCTATAACTTTGCTATAATGTGTTATAACAAAACTCTGAAAACGATTAACAACGCTCACATGCGCGATGAAAATAATGTTTCGATCGAATGGTAAGAGGAAACAAATTTTAATTTTACATTTCGTGTACGCTTACATGATAGAATTACAATTGTCAAACTGTCACAAATTTTAAAACGTGTTCAGCTCCATTTCTTTTTATGATTCGTAGATTTTATACGGAATGGCCCAAATGCAAATAACATTAATTCACCTGAAAAAATATATCGAGAGAACTGACAGATTCTGTTTTCTTTAGTTATAAAAGTGCACCGTGTCAAATAGTTAGGTATTGAAGACATGCTACGAATTAAGTTTATAATTTTATTTATTTATTTTGAAGTCTGACTTTGTTACATTTTAAAATTTTCTTTGAGATCCTAGAATAGAAAAGCGATAATCTTAAATTCTAATTTTATTAATGACTAATATTGGTAAGCTGACAACCAAGGCAAGATATGAAGAACAAGCAAATACGTTGTTTTAAATTCAGTGTTGGAATCGATATTCATTGTTGGTGTTTCTTGTTAATAATATCAAGGTCGCATCGCCTCTTCCATTCTTCCGCTCCTTCATCCACACTGGTTAGACTGATCGAGACCATAAAAATTTATGTGAAACTATAACTAGAACATGATAAACTTTCATGTAATCCAACATTTCTTGGGTCTGAGGGCATGATTTTCAAGAAAGTAAAGCACACACACAAAACTTATTCTTGGCTCGTTAAGTATAACTATAGTAAATACTATGCAAAAATCATATCGTTCCTATTTATATACGTTCTATCTTATATTGTAATCTAACTATTACCAAGTAAGTCTGTGTATATGAATAATCTAAAACTCATCATAATTGCTCCTTAGCATGGATAAAAAAAAACATTTTTTTTTATTTCGTTTATAGATGGGGTGGATTTTTGCCAAATAAATTCAGAATTGCATGAACAGATTTCAGCTTGATTGGCCGATATCTCAAGCTTCCGCCTGACTCCTGAACTTGTGAAAATCGACCTAAAAATTTCCTTCTGGGGAAACAATACTAAAAAATCTGTTGTTTTTTTTTTTAAAAAAACATTAATTTCGCTTAGAAATGGTAGAAATTGACCTTAGAATATACTTGCTATAAAATTATGTACTTGGGCCAATTTATTTCGACAAAAAACTGCCAAAAATAGCAAAATATATCTAAAATTCACTCATTTACAAATCAGTCCATCAATGTTTTGGAATCATTTTAGTTTAATGACCTTGAAACGAGTATACTTTAAGAAAGAATAATAATGATGTATTGAACTAATGTCAGATTTTCTGCAGCTCTTAGCTAATTTCTAAAACAAACAATTGTGTTTCTTAAATAACCCAGAGCTTAGCACGATGAGGTTGCTGCAGGTCAAACTCCGCTTACGCACCATCAATATTGCCCGTCCAAGTTAGGAATATTGATGGTTTATTTCTCCGTCGTTACATATGAAAGCTTCTTCTCAAATTCTAGCATGAGTTATGCCGACCTAAACGTAGCCAAAATAAATTATTGTCTTCCATGCGAGTGGCTCTCGCAATCACTTGTACTCCAGTCAATCATATCCACGTATGTTGGGGCATCTAGTCTAAGATTTTCAGGTACACGGAACTCTCGCATTTTTCTTCCAGGAGACGCAGTCTTTTTAGCTTTGAGAATACGTCTCCAACCATCTGCCTCCTATCAGAATCCGAACCACTAATCAATAACATTGTAGAGGTTTTTCGAGTGGACGTACCATGCATGCATTCCTCTAAATAAAAAAAAAATCCGAAAGACTGGATCAATAATGCCTTTGGTTTTCTCTTCCAATGCAGGGAACTTGGACACCAGGTTCCATAAATATCGCTCTTTTTCAGTGCATGATGGGTTGAACTGAGCAGAAAATAGTACGAATGCATATACTCTCATAATGAAATTAACTATGCACACAAGGTCGTCCGAAGGGTGTTCACTAGCGACATGCAGGCGAAGAATGCGGCTGGTTGCGGTGAGCCATTTCGTCTGATGTAACTCTCCGGGTTTGCTTCGCTAAATTCCCTGAACGATTGATGGAATGGACTTCCTTACACATATCGAGGAAGTATTGTAAGAGCGTGCTTAAATCATCAATTTCTCAATCCACTGTACCTGTTCCTGTTCTGGTACAAAGCAAACAAGAAAGAGAGTTCCATGAGTCTGAAAATTTTAGACTAGATGCCTCAACCTACGTGGACATGATTGGATGGAGTACAAGTGAATTACGAGAGCCACCACTAACGAGGAAATATAGTGATCAAGATCTACTAGAAGGGATACGTACCTCAGCGGTTGTGGACCAAGAAATCCCTTGCTTTTCTTGCCACATAAAATCTATGGAAAGGGGGGCGAAGATCTTAAGCGAAGCCGCATCCTTAGTGTGCGGACAAGAAGCAAGACGGATTTATTTTGGCTATGTTTAGGTGGACAAAACTCATTCTAGGATTTGAGATGACAGCTTCATATGTAACGAGAGAAAATAAACCATCAAGAATCCTAACTTCCACGGACAAAAGGGATGGTGCGTGAGAGGAGCTTGAACTGTAGCAACCTCCTCGTGGTAAGCTTTGGGTTATTTAGGAAACATAAATGTCTTTTAGAAATAAGCTAAGAGCTGCAGAAAATTTGACATTAATTGAGTACACATTGTTACACTTTCTTAAATATACTCGTTTCAGGTCCACTAACATAAATCATTCCAGAACATTGATGGACTAGTTTGTAAAAGGGGTGCATATTAGTTATATTTTGCTATTTTTGGCAGTTCTTTTTGTCGAAAATAAGTTGTCTAAAGCACATAATTTTATAGTAAGTATATTATAAGGTCAAGGTAAGGGAGGTAAGTACATCATCTGATGAGGTAAAATATCTGCTTTCTTCTTTACCTCTAAATCGTTCTCCCGGCTATGATAACATTAGTGCTATTTTTTACGTAATACTGCTGAGTCATTGACTTACCCTTTTTCTCTTATTCTAAATAGATGTTTTGCCGAAGGTGTATTTCCTTCTTCTTGGAAACAGGCTAATAGTATACCCATTCTGAAATCTGGAGATAAGACCCATGTCTCTTCATACAGACCCATTTCTCTGTTATCTATTTTATCTGTGGTGTGTGAAAGAATCATCAAAGATAGACTTTATAATTTTGTCTCACCCTATCTAGACTCTGCTCAACATGGCTTTCTTCCTGGTAGTTCCACTCTTACAAACCTGTCCTTGTTACTCTCTGATGCTACCCAATGCCTGTCCAATAACACACAACTTGATGTCATCTATCTAGATCTTAGTAAGGCTTTCGATAGAATTGATTGTAATCTTCTTCTTTATAAATTAACTCACCGATTCAATATCCATGGTAACTTCCTTTCATTATTGCGAGACTATCTCACTGGCCGCGAACAGCGTGTTGTTCTTTCCGGATCATCTTCTAATTTTGTTCCCGTTCTCTCTGGTGTACCTCAAGGTAGTGTTTTGGGCCCCCTCCTTTTCCTTCTATACATGGACGATCTCCCATCTCATCTCTCGTCATCTGAAACCAAAATTCTTCTTTTTGCTGACGACTGTAAATTATTTCGAGAAATCAGATCATTACAGGATGTTGCTGATCTCCAAAATTCCATCTCTGACCTCTTGGACTGGTGTGATGCGTGGAACTTGAAAATAAATCCCTCAAAATCTTCTTTTCTTACTATTTCATTAAAGAGGAATCAAATCCCATCTGCCTATATCATTGATGATAATCCTATTGCTAAAGTTTCTTCTCAAAAGGACCTTGGAGTGGTATTTGACGAAAAACTTCTATTTGCTGATCACGTGACTTCTGTAACTAACAGTTCTATGCGCTTACTTGGTCTTCTCTATAGATTTACAGAAATTAAGGACCTCCATTCATTGAGTATGTTCTACAAAACCTTCATCTCCCCTAAAATTGAATATTGCTCTCCAATTTGGAACATGGCTAGTATTTCAAATCTATCTCATATTGATTCTGTTCTGAACTTCTTTCTTGGTATAGTCAAAAGAAGAATACCATCAGTACGTAGCTTCAGCAAACCAGAGTTATTATCCGTTCTTGGTCTCCACGTTCCCTCTCCTCGTCGCAAGCTGGCAGATTTGATGTATTTATACAAGATACTTAACGGTAACCTTAGAACTGGAGAGTTGATATCTAAATTTTACTTCCGTGTTCCCTTGCGAATAACCAGAAATAATAACCTCCTTCATTGTGCCACGTCTAGGCTAAGTATACTGCAGCGCTCCTTATTCCATAGACTAGTAATTATGTACAATAACCTTGATTCAAATATTGATATTTTCGGATCTGAACACACTTTCCATCGAACGCTAAATACAAATATGTGAGTTATTCCTCTTGTGTAGTATAATCGTTATGTTTTTTATATCAATTGCTGTGTTATGTGTTGTTTAAAATTTAATTTCATGTTATTTAGTTTGTAGTGAAGTTATTTAGTTTGTTGCATTGTTATTTTGTTTCTGTGTAAAATGGCAACTCAAGCTGTATCTGAAACTTAATAATAAATAAATAAATAAATAAATTCCTACCATTTCTAAGCAAAATTAATGTTTTAAAAAAATTGAGATTGTTTAGTAATTTTTCCCCAGAAGGAAATTTTTAGGTCGATTTTGCACAATTTCAAGTGTCTGGCGGTAGCTTGAGATGTTGACTGATCAAGCTGAAATTTTTGCACGTAATACTGAAGTCATCTGGCCAAACATCCACCTCATGCACATAGTGAATTAAAAAAAAAGGATTTTTTCGATCAACCTTATTCCTCATACTTGCATATGAATTCTGCAGATATACTTTCTAAATCTTTTAGTTTTATTTTTGTTTATAGGCATTGAGAGGATGTTTCCATGTAATTTTTGCACAGTCAATTTCTATAACTCTACTATTTATTCTAACTGAAATGTTCCAATTAATATGTTCATACAAATAATATGATTTCGAACAAAGCAGTTAGAGTTTACTACTTGGCTACTTTGTGAATATGGTATTATAATATTTAATTAAGAGCATTTAAAATATTCTTACAACATTCCATAATTCGCTCATAAAGTATTATGTTTTTATCGTAAAGCTTATCATTGGTTATTAGTTCATGCCGTAGCAAGCACTTCCTAAAACATACTGTACGCATAGACACCTTAATAAATAATATAAGCATCCAAGTGTATTTTCTTTTTAAATTGTATTTCAACTTTACATAACGTATGCGTTTGTAAATCAAAACAGCACAAGGGGAAACAGTTTCCTGTGATATGTTACCTGAAAATGCTCTTAAATATTTTGAAATAGTTAATGTTTAACATCGCTGAACGTTTTTTTATTCTTACCAAACATGTGTTTGGTCATATAATTATTCACAAACGGAATATTAAAATTATTTATATTATGTACATATTTCTAATTTGTATCGAATAGATCCATGTAGTGTAGGTCGGCAATGTTGTTACATAGGACATCAAAATTAAAAGGGCTTATTACAAACAATGTTTGTTTTAATTCCTTGCCTTCATTCTTCATGCCCTGATGTAATATATATTAACCTCGTATTGAGAGGTGATGGCTGGACATTGGTCTCTACGCAGATTTTGGTGAAGATGAAGGAATTGTAGCAGGATGGGGTTTGGAATCACCGGAAGGAGATATTTCTTCCGTATTAAAGGATATCGTGCTGCCGCTAGTTCCTGTTGACAAATGCCGTACAGAAACCTCCTATAATAGTAACGAAATAACGGACAATATGATTTGTGCAGGATTTGAAGAAGGAGGCAAAGATGCGTGTTTGGTAAGTGATAACTTTATGAGTCATCTTAATAACTGAATTCGTGAGTTACAACTAGACATTTTCCAAATAAATTCTTATATACTCCCGTTTAGTGGTTAGCTAATATTTATTAATTTGTATTGTGTTATTATTTTCGTATACTACTTTGACAAACCTAAAACTTTTTTTTTCAATTGTACGTTTCAAATCACCATAATTGATAATTATAACTTCTTAAGCGCATTGAATAGATAATTTCATGATTTCCGTCTACCGAACAGTGCCTGCCTAGTACAAGGGGATTAATATCATTAAAGATAGTTTCTCAGATTGCATTTCAAATTAATTTCTCCATCTGATGAATCAAGGGAACATGAGACAGATAACAGTTTCGTTAATTTAAGATGCTGTTTGTTACTACCTAACTAACTCATATTTGACTAATGTTCTTCCTGTCGTTTTAAACTTGAATAACATTCATGAGTTAAAGCATTCTAATGTCTTACAATGAACGATTATGTCTACGGAAGCTCTAAAAATTCTTATTTATAAAGCTCGAGTAGCAACACGAATATAAAGGATTCATCCGAAGAGAACCATTAAATTTGAATGCTAATTTTCTCTATTCTAGTCCCTAATCATTGTGTTGTAACCATACATACATTTTCCGATCGAAACAAAGTTATTAAGTTGGAATTCAATTTTGAAATTTAAACATACTGCACGTTCTCCGCTGGACCCAAATGTATGAATGCCTGTCCGAATATACTTTACGAAATCTAGCGGGAAATGGCAGAAATTGAACGTTTATTTGTCCAAAATTAGCTTATATGTAGGTTTTGAGCCACGACGAAAAACTATTTCCAACGTTTGTGTAATATTTAGTACAGATATCCACTTTGTACAATGAGCGAATTTGATTCCTGAAATCCAAAATCGGCAGCGTAGGACACCCAACGTACACGAAGGTTTCGCTTATTCACTTCTGGACAGGAACGAGAGATTTGTACATGCATCCCCCCTCCCTCTTCCCCTTTCGTTGAACAAGCACCAGAAGAGAAGAACTTGCCAACCGATAACATTCTCTTCTGATCTTATTGTCGAAGGTTTGTGACGCCGTCCTCAATCCAAGGATTACTGCCTCAAGCAGCTAGAGCAACATTCGTGTGGATTTTTCATTAGGGCTGTTTCGTAATCTAAAACGAGTGAATGTTTTACGTTTAGATTTGTTATAGGAATCCTACATTTCTTTTGTGATAAAATGTGTTGTGTTGTTGCCTACCATGGGTCTTTCATACAGCGAAAAATAAGATAGAAGGAAATGGCTGTAGGGAAACTTTCCGTGAATTAGCTGATCTCAGCAATTTTTGACGTGAATGAGAAAACCATGCCTGGCTTAATGTAACCTGACGTTAATCTAAAGTAAAAAAATTATTTTATTATCTTATAGAGTGCTTCTATTTCAATTCAGCCAGGTAAACCCTACATTGTCAAATTGCCTTTCTCAGATCTCTGTGGGGTGTACAATATAAAGAAACCCGTATTTTTGTTTTCTCGAAGAGTATTTCTGGGAATAGTTACAGACTCTCAAAGTAGTTGCGAAGGTCATCTACTGGCATAAAATATAAAAATGAATGTTCTTTTCAAAAATCAATTTCTCAGAGTTTAATTTACGGATTTGTATGAAAAAAGCATAATATTTATTTTGTGTTATATTTTATAGTGTGTAAAAATCATTACTACTGACTGGCTACTTTCGAAAGAAATTAATTGCAAATATTGTGAAATTTATTTTGAAATTTCCGATTTTTTAATAATTTTGAACTCGGGTCCTAATAGTCATATTGAGATGCGGGTTTTTGCATATGATATATATTACCGGGTTTTATAATTACCTTCTTTAAGTTTTCACCTGAAGTGATTATTTTGGTATCTGCGGGGTTAAATTGTTAAAAAAAATACATAAGATCCATTTGCGGACGGTAATCTCTTGAAAACCGCACTCATTAAAATTCCTGGAGTAGAAGCAGAAACATCTGCACTTTAATGCCTCTTTCCCAGTTTGTTCGGTCCGACCCTAGATGTTACCTAAAATGTGTAACAGTTTTTTATTAATTGTGTATTTATGCAATTAGGTTTTGTCATTTATGATTCAATTCCTTATCGATAGATAACATGTTAATATTTAAGAGACTTTTGTTACAGCAATGTAAAGTTAAGTTTATCGTGTGTACAGGGTGGTTCTCAATCTTCGTACCATGCTAATTTAGTTGGTTAACTGCTAACTATCCCTCCTGTAACTGCCAAACGGCACAAGATATCAAAAAGTGTTTCCTCTATAAGTTATTTAAAATTTAGCGTTGATTACCAAGGGAGTAATTTCAACCACAAATTATATCGTAATGACCATCGTGTATAGCGAACACATGGACATTGTATAAACAATAACACACATGTTTATAGAACAAACATGTGGTTATGCAAGTAAACAAATAATACATACACATTGGAGCAGACGACGGTCAACTCCACAAACTAACACCAGATGGAGCAAATAACGGAAGACAGAGGGAGCTGGAGTCAAGTAGGAGAAGCAAGAGGAACCACCCCTACATTCACCTTTAAAAAGGACCTGCACAGAGCAAGAGCCATCATTCATTTCCCCGGGTGGTCAGCTCCTCTCCTTTAACCGGTCGCAGTTTGCTAAGAAACTGGAACATCCTAGTACGTAGTTCGCTAAGGAACTGGTACTATCCCGCACAGGTGGTGTGCACTCTCACACATAAGTCCTAACTTAACCTGTACGTAGTTATCCAAGGAACTGGTACAACCACCTGACACGTAATTCGCTAAGGAATTGGTGTCATCCGCACATGTATTTCGCAAAGGAACTGGTTTGTACTCTTACCTTAATATTCTCCGTACGTAGTTCACCAAGGAACTGGTACAACTTCCCGACACGCAGCTTGCTAAGGAACTGGTGTCATCCTATTTTTCCAGAACTTCTAACTGATCACTATCAAATAAGGCATCTTTAATCATTTGTACTCTGATAACTGTAAACTGTGTTCTTCGGGACGGTAATTTTGTTAACTTTATTCTTGTATGTTAATAAAGGTTTGAGGGCTACAAACCAATCCCGTATATCTTTGACTCTACCAAATCAAAACTAAAGGGAACATTACTATATATATTTTTTTAATTTGTCCCCCGTAGAGTTATTCCCGGCACGTCACTGCTTTCAGCAGCATTATCAAGTGATTTCGCACCTGCACTTTCGTATGGACATGTTTGTTAAAAAAGCTCTGTGTGCGAAAGATGCCGTATTAATGCACGGTAGGAAGATTGAGAAAACCCTGTATATAGGATGCATTTAACTTTACATTTCAGTAGAAACGAGTCACCAAAGTATCGTATGTTTTCTATCGTTAAGGATATTGATTCATAAATGACAAAACATAATTGCATAAATACACAATAAATAAAAAATTGTTACAACGTTTAAGGACAAAAATAGCACATATAGGCGACCGAACAAACAGGAAAAGAGACATTAAAGTTCAGGCGTTTCTGCTTTTACTCCAGAAATTTCAAAATTTGAAAAGTGAGGTTTTCGTGAAAATGACGTCCGAAAATGGTTCTTATGGTAGTTTTTCAACAATTCAGAGCCCCGCAGGACCAAACTATTCACTTCAGGTGAAAATAAATTAAGGTCTTTATATGACCCTGTAATAATTATTATGTTTTGTTTTTATTCAAATCCGTATGTTAGTTTCTGAAAAATAATGTTTTTTGAAAAGAACATTCATTTTTATATTTGATGCCAGTAGATGAGCAAGGCAACTATTTTAAAAGCCTGTAATCCTTCAGAGATATTTTTTCGGGAAAACAAAAAATACGAGTTTCTCTATTTTGCATCCACTTTTGACGAATACACACAAAATAATTATATGTGACTATGATGTAGACCCGCCTGGCTGAACTAAAACGGAAGTAGTCAAACACAGAATTTAGAAACGAATCCATAATCTTGTTTTTTCGTATAGAGCCGAAGTTGCCTATACATTTTAATACATTCACATTCACAATCACACACATCGAAATGTATATTGTTGTAGTTGCCGAAAGAATTACGTAAACTTTGGCAGTTGATTACATCAAAGCAACAAAAATGTTCCTTCTATGGAATTCAAAATTGTGCATTGTCTCCTAGCTGCATACGCTCCAAGTTAGGGCGAAATCGTAAACATTGACGAAGTAACTCGACACATAATGATGTAAGCAATATTTGGCTTAATAAATAACACTTGAAGTACCTGATTCATCAATTTAAGATAGTTTATCATTGAGAGAGTGCCACATAAACAGGTTTCGCAACATACGAATTTAATGAATTAGTTGTACCAACATGGAATGGCACAAAGTTCAGGAGGTAGTTATTTATATCAAAGCAAGAAAAAATCATTTGAAGAAATTTCAAGGCACGCTTAGTTTCGAAACTACAGGAGCTCAACATTAGGGCGGAATCGCATCAAATTTCCAAGTATTGTTCTAGGCTTAATATAGAAGAAAATAAATGCAATCCGAAAAGACCAAAAAGATGATGAGAATATTGTTACGAGCGGCTGAAACAAACTACTGATCTTTTAAGGACGTAAACTTCAGTTGTTGGTAAAGTGTATTTTGAAACAATCGGTTCAATAGACCATCAACGAATCAAACCCGTGGCCACAGCTACCAAAATGTAAATACTATATTGTGTGTAACGCTGCACACAAGCCTATCCAACAAGTAATTTGTAGTATAGTCATAGACTTTCTTGTACGAGAAAGGATCCAAAAGTAACTGCTGTGTGTATCCAAATAAAATTGTGTGTATTTAATTTTGGGTCTTAAAACTAGGATCGCTTTGAAAGTACTGCCCAATTGATGCAAAGAACAGGTCTAAACGTGTTTTATATTTTCGAAGCAGACGTGAAACTCTTGCCAAGAAACAGGTTGAAAGGTTTAGTGGTAAGGTCAAAATTAAAACAGGTGGGCATCATGGAGGAGCCAAAATATCAACACATTATTCAGAAGAGAAAAATAGAGATACGTAAAATATTTAACACATATACAGGTAAATTACTGGCCAAGTGAGTGGAAGAGCTGTCAGTGGCGGTAGGCAATCAGCTCGAAGGTCCTAGGTTCGAGTCCTGGCTAGGGCATGGGTGTGGATTTTAACAGCTAAAGGGGAATCGTGACGGGCAGAATTCCAAAGTTACTAGACCTGTCCATATAAAAATTAAGTTTATTAAAGTTTCAGGTAAGTTTGGGTAAATAGTAATAGTTAAATCATATGTAAGGCTATTAGGGACAATTACAAAGACTTTTATCAAAGCAACAGAACAGTTGCATTGTCCAGCAACCAGACTGACCGGAAATAAACGAAATTCAGATGTAAGACATATGTAAATCATTCACGGAAACAAAAATTTTGAAGCTTTGACCTCAATGAACGATGATGCCTTACCGGGCATTGATGGAATAGGCGACCGGTGTTACAAGCGATTCAGCAACTTGCACGTGCCCATGTTTACCAAACTATTCAACAAATTTCTGGAGAACAACTTAATAGACAGATTTTGCTCAAACAATGTGAATTATGATAATTTAGTTAGAAAAGTTCGTCACTCACAGAAAATAATCACAGGCTAATGTCCTTGCTAAATAAGGACTATGAACTCTTTACCAACACTATATTGTGGAGAATACAACCGATAGTGCCAATAATCACGGAGGAAAGTGAGGAAAGTCAAGGCGGTGAGGCGAATACTAAACCAATTGAAGTTTTGCTGGCAAATTTGAGAGAGGCCATAAAGACATAGAATCAGAAATTGACGCCAAATGTTATCCTATTTTCAAAAAAAATTCAAAAAGCATTTCCATTGTTAAACTTGCAGTACTTATTTCACATACTTAAGCTTATGAAATTTTAGTCGAGTATCATTACCTTTTTGTCAAAGCTGTATAAGGTTCGCACAATTGGATTACAGGTAAATAAGTACATTCTCACTGAATTCCGCATGAACCGCGGATTGAACCTTTGCTGTTATCTCTCCTCATACCTGTTCAATATTGTGTTCTCTCCACTAGTAAAGAAATAACAAGACAACTGTAGAGCATTCACCTACAACAAGCACCTTTGACAGCCTTTGTGCGGACGATGCGTTATAGATTTTTTTCAAAACATAAGATAAATGATTATAATATTGGAGATATTACAAACTTTTAGTTAGGTATCTATTATTAACATAACAGGAACAAAACATAGTTTTACTTATGGACAATAAAAAGAAAAATTGGATATAGCGCATTTGGGGAGGTTAAGGAGTTACCAAACTATTAGGGGTGTCGTGGTAAAACACAATTCCCTAAACAGTAACTCTAAATAACCAACATCTAACCAGAATATACTGGTTGAATTTAATAAGTATGGCGGGTGTTTTTACGTTGTTAGCTCGATCTAAGTTTGTAAATGTATATATACTTAGTCAGTGTACGCATATTTTACAAACGTTTCCGATGTTACAGAAAACTTACGTAACCATGGGAATGTATACGGGTAGATTCTTATGACAAAATAACTTCCTCAGCACACACATGAGCACTTGTGTAGGTATATAGAGATTGTTCCAAAGAATGTTAGTGTTCTTACTGTGGAGTATCACTATGTAGATCTTTAAAAATAAATTTTATTGTAATGATTTATATCAGATCTTTGATATTGTGACGTTTTGCATTTCGCTGTTCAGTTGGTTTGTTACGTTTCTGGTGGAAGTTTTAATTTCCTCTCGCAGACTATTTTATTTTCTTTCTCTTATTAAATTTCCTTCCATTGCTTCTTATTTATTGGCCTTTGCCATTGGTGCACGCATAATAAAATGAAAAGGTATTTGAAAGGCTATGATTGGTGGAACTTGCTCTCTAAAATATTCTCTTTACTTTTAATATTAGTATTATTTAACGCATTAATTATATTGACATTTTAATAATAGTTTAAACATTTGTTTAAACTTGTATTTATGTTTGCTGTTGTTAACTAATGAATGAACGTACTCTTGGCCAGTAAAAGTATCTGCCACGCTTGATTATTTTTCTCTCGCGTTACGTTGTTTTTGTTCGATGTTGTGGTTCGCCGTTACGAGACATATCTCGTAAACTTCTCTTCATGGAAGGAACAGGTCACTAAAACCAAAATTTATAAAATAAATGTTTAAAGAAATTACTGTGTGACAATCAGGTGGCCTCCAGGTAAAACCAAAATGAGAGATAAATTTCCGGAAGGTAGTAGCGTGTGTCATCTCAACTGAACAAGGGATAAAAAATATATATTTCGCCATTATATCTTTCAAGTTTTTTAACAGTTATTTAATGATTTTCAAAATTGAATTACCTTTCTTGTGAAAGATAGTTTGCTTAATTCGCACAAATATTTGTCTAGTGTATTGTAGAATGACCCTGAACGTATGATGTCTAATGTTTGGTGAAATATGTGACGGTTCCTCCGTGTTCAATGAAGACTTAGTTAAGTTACCGTCTAGTAATTTGTATTTGTCATTGAACAGAACACATACGAGTTTCTTTCAACCTGTGCAAGTGTTTCGATTATGGAATAATTACATTTTTCTAACTCCGAAATCTTCTCTTCTGATCTAATGAACGCAAGTATGTAAGTTAGTTTTTGTAACAAGCAAAGCGAACATTAATCTCTTAGCTCTAATTTTGAAGAATATTCTTTTTGTTCCTTTTTTCTTTTCTGCTATTAACTTGAATGTGTATAACTTAAATAGTTCCTCCGGAGAGCTCTGTTTGTCACCTTGAGATTTTATTCAACTCTAATCCTTAACAGATTGAAAAGTTGTATAAAAGAAAATTATGGGAACAAATTTTAACTTTTTCCAAAATTATGAAATTATTATATCCTTCGAAAAATGAATAACTGTGGTTAGAACGACTGGTTGCTTTTGTTACACTAAGTTTAGCATATAGAACAACTAAGGTTGTTGGATAAAGCTTAGCTAATTAAGAATAAGCTACGTAGTGAGGTTAATTTGTTCAAATAATAGTTACGATATGCTTTATTTTGAAAAAAAAATCATAAATCTTGATTTTAGTTACTTCAAGATCATGCACGTATCTTGATTCAGAACGTGGTTTTCATTTTGATCGCTTGTTTAATATTTGAAACATATTTTATTGATTTTCCGGAACGCGTAAATTATTTGGTATGACTGAACAACTGAACTTGGTTGGAACTAGAACGAAGTTCCATGCTGCAAATGAGATATATTTAGCCTCCTAGTATGCCATTTGAAGTAAAATGTTCGTTATAGTTGGATTAGTATTTCTTCTCTTGTCGAGATAATAGGTTCTCTAGGTGCGCAATCGATGGTTTTACTTACAACGTTAGTAGGAGTTTTGTGTGCCAGGTAGGTCCCATGTATGTAGCTTACTTATATCATAATGGTCTAATGGTATTGTTGAAAATAAGGTTGTTGTGTATTATATGAAGTGCTCTTTTTTATTTCTACCAGAGGATGACGAATGTTCTCAGTCGTGAAGTTTACACAGTCGGTTCTACTGTAGTTCTAGGAACGTAATACTAAAAATATAATGTATATAATTACTGGGTTTATCATCATTTTTGTTTCGTAGACTGAAATCTACACCAGTATTATTACATTTTACTAATATTGTTTTATTCAATAATTAATGCCGAGTCTCATCTGCGTTTTATTTTTCCTAGCTCTACAGATAAGCTAAACTGTAGTTTGTGTGCTCCAACTCTTAGTGTCACCTGAGCATTAATTTTCGATACTCCAGTTAAGTTTTCTTCGTGTGGGTTTTGATGGGATTTCCTTTATAGCATTATATGTTCTTGTCTCTCTCTTTTCATCGATGTTTCTTTTTTTTTATGTTAATGATGTCTGCGAAAGTCGTATTGAAACGTTGAATAAATAACAGTGTGCAACAGCCATTTTGCATCAGAGAAACAAACATTTCTGTCTTACTAATCACGGTATGCTGATTTCAAATATGCAATTTCAAATACACTGCAGGCATTTTGGCGTCTACTACTTTAGTTTCTTGTTCATCTCAGACATGTGATGTTGTGTTAGGCTGGGTACTTTATTGCTGTGTACGAGAATCAGCACCAACTCTACATTAATATCCCGTGTTGTGCGATTCAGTGTGTTGTTTTTTGTTATATCTGTGGTGTGTTCACTCCCAAATACCAAGGAATAAATGTAACAGACACTGCGAAGAAAGCGCACAGATATAATTTTTATTGTCTAGTTGGTATACAAGATGTCTTTTGCTCTACACCGGTGTAATATTACGTCCGCAGTAACACTTACAAAGTTTCTGAACGGGAAGAAACGATCAATGATATTTGCTGTTCCGTATGTTTGGTAGAACCTAGAAAGCATGTTAATAGGACTGCATGTTTTGTATTTCGAATGTGCAGGGCTATTCCTCATAGAACAAGCAGATGATAAGATATACTAATGTATATTCTGTAGTAAAAACAGCACTCATGCAGAAGAGTTTCCTGTTCCAACCATACCATCAAGTTAAGTGGACATTGAAGTGTTTGATGGCGAGAAAAATTCATAGGGGCCTTCAGCAGAATATATCATTGAAAGTGGCATGCTCCTTTATCCCACTATCAACCAGAAGTTAGTGGTTTAGTGAAAGACGTTACCATCAACTAGAACTTAGTGGTATAATGCAAGATCTTAATTTACTGAAATGAAAAACCGATCTTCTTGCTTCTAGGTTGCAGCAGTGGAATATTCGGTATCCTTGTATAAGAGTACTTTTATAGGGATCGTAGTAAGGAACTGCAATCAGTCTTCACAACGAAAACTCTGTGTGTATGTGCAAAGAGACCATTTAGTGCTCACGTGAACTTGGACTGTTACACAACTCAGAAGAATGACGTCTCCTTGTGGATTCACCCAAATTCAATTTGAAGGCTGTGCTTCTTGATATTGGAAATTAGTCCTGCGTTCCCGTAGGGCCTAGGCCATAGAGTAAGACCTAGGAAATCTATGACGTCATAATAACTAATGCAATATAGCAACTGCGAAGCTCATACTTGGAATTTTATTGTGATCTGAAAGTGGTAGGGTTGTTTAGAAGGATGATATACAAAGAATTGTTGGTTGTTTTGTCTCTGGACATCCATGTTTCAGTCAACTATTACGTCAAGCAAGAGTGGCCGAAACGTGAGTATTATAGCGTTGGCGGAAACAATGTTCTCGAAAAGCCCTTAGAACCACTAAAAAATATATATTACCTTCACATCAAATCAAACTTAGATTCACTAGGGTTTTGTGAAAGTTCTGGACAAGGAAACTTTCTGAAACAAAGCGAGACAAAATTAACGGAAGGTTTTTTTCATAGGACAACAAATAAGAAGTTGCCTAAAAACAGGTAATTTGAAGCAGTAATTAACCCAATTGAAATTGACGCGTGGAAATAATTTGCAGTTGGTGTACTAGTTTCCTGAGAAATGCGAAACAACCAAATTTTGCGCAATCGGTAAATGATCTCATGGTAACATTCTGTGTGTTAAGGTATCAATTATAATACTCCTCCTGCGTTCATATGTTACCTACGCAGACAATCTGGGCAGCGTAAATGATGAGTAGGGGACCGTTTTCATCAAGTTAAAGATGAAATCAACTAGTTGAGGCAGCTCAATGCTTTCAGAGTGTTGTTGGTTTGCGTACAGACAGAGACATAACTTGTCATTCAAAAGGCAATTCATAGGAGTTCACTTCCGGATATTACATGTAAGATTCATTTATTTTCCGTGCATAATATTGTTATAATTTTGCTCTTGATATGAATTATCCTCTTTCTCTTATTATCAAGTAATTCCTTTACACGATAACACATAAGTATGAAAGCTTGAAACCTATGCACGATTTACGTTGTTATTCTTGCTATATATTAGTAGTAGTAATGTTTGGATCACCCTCTATATCTAAGAGAAGTGAAGTGCTACACTATGTTGAAAGTCGTTTATGAAGTCAGCGCACGAAAATTTTTAAGAACACCTCATTTTGTTTATAATGCAGATAAAAAGTTAAAATATGTGGCACAGTGAATCGCATATGTAATAATTTAATTTTGTCTGTGTCAATGAATATAGCTTTCTTCTTAGTTCCTGCTGTTATCTAGTGATACAGCAGTCGTCGAGTGCTTCAATGTGTGTGCGTAAACGGAGGTAAATGTCCATGACTGATGAAACTGTCATATTCGTTCCATCCTTACGATGAGTTTTCCAGTTTCTAGTTCAGGCGTCATTTCTTATTGTTTCCTTTTGAGCTACCAGCCTGCGTAGTGAAGTGATTTCTGACAGGTTTGGTCTCCTCTTTCTTAGAGAGTTTAGTGTTTCAGTGGTTTTTATATCGTATTATTCCTTCTTTAGGATAAACCTATTCTTTAGTTGAGCGGTTCCTTTACTGACGACCTTGGAAGAAAACTGCTATTTCGCTTGGTCTGTCGTTCACCGCTACAGAAGTTTTATGCTATTGTTGTGCGTGGAGGAGTAGGTTTCACTTGTCAACTGTCAATAGCTAAAGGGATCTTCAATTAAAAATATACAGGTCCAAGAGGAAGCATTATTGTTGCATAGAATCGTACAGTTAATTTGCAAATATTCACAAACACTGTCGCTCAATTCATAGAAGAAACATTAAGAAGAATAGAAATGGAATCACCCTTGATCTTTCAACCATGGCGCAGCCTGATATCATACCTAACCAAATCATTTATTGAAATTGCGTATGCACTCTCGACCAAAGTACCAATAGATCAATGGACAGTAATTCAGGTCTATAGGTTTTAAAGGGTAATAGTACCAAAATCATGTACCGTATATCCAACATTGGAATCCCAAGCATTTTTTTTTCGGCCATATCGACAAACTTGACAGTGATTCGAAACTTGACCATAATTGCACATTTAACATATCAAGTAATTCATATTATTGTGCCGAAAAAAGACTAAACTTTCTACCAAAAGATTAAATAAGTCGGATCGATTTGAGAAATGTTGGCCAAAGGACACTTTGGAGCATCAGAAAACGAAATGCATACAACTAATTCGAATCGGGTTACAGCATAAGAAAATCATAAACCGAATTAAACGGGGAAGTGTTTCAAATTATAAGATACAACAAATAACACTGATATGCAATTTATCAACATTTTTCTGTTGTTTTGAAACAAAAAGGTACATCCGAATCGATTTTGTCCACAGATTCCGAAAATGACCTTCAAAATGTCGTATCACGTCAGGTTTTTTTCACAAATCACGAAAATGTCAAAATTGAAAAAAGCGTATTTTTGTCACCTTTAGACGCCGGCCAGGGAATTAACACCTTGATGTTGTCGTCCCTGGCGTCCCTCCTAACTTTTGCAGAGACATGAACGATCCCTTGTTGGAAAGCTACTAGAACGGGGAATGCAACGAGGTATGTTTTATACCCCTGGCCCCCCATTCGGAAAAGAAGAAGAAGAAAATAAAAAATGTGTTTATAAATGTCATTTCTTTGAAATTCCGGCCACGCTGGCAACACTGTTAGTAACCCTACGCTGGTAAACAAAAGTCATACGAGTGCCTCACATAGTCATACCAACCATATACAAAAATGACATGATCGACACTTTGTTGGAATTAATGTATAAACAGAAACATAAATATATCGCTGATTGTTATAACAATAGTACCGAATCTTATCACGGCTAGAGTTACCACATTCACAAAAGCGGAAAATGATAGACTGCACATTAGTATGACTCATCAAACCCAACGCCCTCGCTTTCAAGAAGGTCACAGGTGGCACCACTCCGGCTAGAACGTGCACTTGTCAGTAGAAGGTAGGTTCTGTTGCCAGGTGCATTGCTGTACCTATGTGTCCGGTCCGTAGTGTGTGAATTTGTGTGTGCAATGGCTTCACGTGATTGCGTCAACCATCCAGACTTATTTTGCTATATATGTGGCTGTTATACGACAGTAAAACAAAGGCAAAATATTACGCCTTTCGTAAGAAATGCCTATTTGCAATACTTCGGGGTGAAACTAGGCGATCAGGACAAAGTGTGGGCTCATCATAAAGTGTGTCGTGCATGTGTGGAGGGGTTGAGGAATTGGGAAAGTGGGAAACGTGAATCAGTGCCGTTTGGTGTACCCATGGTGTGGCGTGAACCACGAAATCACGGTGACGACTGCTACTTCTGCACAGTACAGATCGTGGGACATACCAAGACAAGCAAGGGTAACATTGTGTATCCGAATCTTGCATCTGCTATGAGACCAGTGCCCCATAGTGAATCCAAACCTGTGCCATCCCCGTCCAACATCATTCCCCCAACCGAGACAGAATCAGACAGTGATACACATGATGAGACGTACCAACCAGACAGTGTGGCTGAAACCAGAGTGCCCTTGCCCTTGACACAGCATGCACTTAATGATTTGGTGCGTGATCTTAATTTACCTAAAGACGCAGCAATATTGTTAGGATCGCGACTGCATGAAAAAAAAATATTGAGTACGAATACGAGATTTTCCTAGTACAGACAGAGGCAGAATTAGTTCCGCTGTTTGCAGAGGAAGGTGGTTTGGTATATTGTCGAGACATTCCGGCAGTCATGAAATTCTGCAACATCACTTACAATTTAGGGGAATGGAGGCTTTTCATAGATTCCAGCAAATCCAGCTTAAAAGGTGCTTTATTACACAACACTAACGTCCATACGTCTATTCCAATACCACATTCAGTGACTATGAAAGGGACATACGAAAGCATTCAATTTCTGCTGGCAAAGGTGCAGTACAAGCGTTATGAGTGGTCTATGTGCGGGGATGTCAAAGTCATTGGAATATTGCTCGGCCAACAAGCAGGCTACACAAAATATCCTTGCTTTTTGTGTGAGTGGGACTCCAGAGCAAGAACTGAACATTGGGTTCGAAAGCAGTGGCCAGTCAGAAGTAGCTTCATACCTGGCAAAAAGAACATTGTTTCACTTCCATTGGTTGATCCCTCGAAAATACTGTTGCCACCGTTACAATCAAACTAAGTTTAAAGAATCAATTCGTGACAGTTTTAAGCAGAGATAGTAAATGCTCTCAGTAAGTTGCTGATAAATTTCCATCTATCACGTCAGAAAAAATCAAAGCTGGAATTTTCACAGACCCACAAATCCGAAAATTGATGGCGGACAACACATTTGAGGCAAGTATGAGTGAGACCGAATTGCAAGCATGGACTGCGTTCAGAAATGTGGTACAAAACATTTTGGGGGACAAGAAGGCTGCAAATTACAGCGTTTTAATCGACGAGATGTTGGAATCTTTTAAATTGCTTGGCTGTAACATGAGCGTCAAAGCTCACATTCTTCATGCTCATCTCAATTACTTTCCTGACAATCTTGGTGATTTTACGGAAGAACATGGCGAGCGTTTCCATCAGGACATTAAAGTGATGGAAAAGAGATACCAAGGAAGGTGTACTATCCATATGATGGTCGACTATTGCCGGATGTTAAAAAGAGACTGTATGGAAGAACAACAAAAAACCAAAAAGAGGAAGTTTCAAGGAGAGCCCAGTGATGAATGTTAGGTATGTATGTTTTATACAATGCATTTATGTTTATCTTCTCATTATTCTCTTTTTCTCCTCTTTCATCTTACCGTTTTTCTATAAGTGCGAAGCATACCTCGTTGCATTCCCAACAAGGGGTCTTTCATGTCTCTGTGCCAATTTGGGGTGGAAGTGCCAGGGTTGACAACGTGAATGTTTACGAAGCAAAATATAAATTTTATACAGGGTGGTTGCACTTGGCATTTTTTCTCGCTTTCTATTGGAGCTACGGCTTTCATTTTTGTATATGGTTGGTATGACTATGTGAGGCACTCGTATGACTTTTTTTTACCAGCGTGGGATTACTAACAGTGTTGCCAGCGTGACCGGAATCTCAAAGAAATGACATTTTTTTACATTTATTTTTATTTTTTCTTCTTCTTCTCCGAATGGGAGGCCAGGGGTACCAAACATATCTCGCTGCATTCCCCGTTCTATTAGATTTCCAACAAAGGATCGTTCACGTTTCTGATAGAATTAGGAGGGGCGCCAGGGATGACAACGTCAAGGTGTAAATTCCCTGGCGTCTAAGGTGAAAAACAGATGCTTTTTTCAATTTTCAAATTTTCGTGATTTGTGGGAAAACCTGACGCGATACGATATTTTGAAGGTCATTTTCGAAATCTATGGACAAAATCCATTCAGATACGCCTCTTCACTTAAAAACAACAAAATCTTGCGTATCAGTGATAATAGAATTTCCAGATTTCCAAGTTTTCCACAAAGCGAAAGAAAGAAGTATATTTTGGACAACTATACAAACTATGGATGTAATATTTAATTATCCGTAATTAACCGATGTAAATATTATTTACAATTCTTATTAGGTTCATGTGAACAATTACCAGTAGCCAACAAAACGCGGTTATATGTTAACTACTATACCAGATGTGTAAATATGAAACTAGAATTTATGTATAGAAAAGACCCAGGGATTGGATGACAATGCTAAGAATTATTTTATTATAAGTCTTGGCCATCGCTAGCAATACATTTCTGCCATCGTTTCGGCAATATGTGTATGCCAGACCAAAAAAAATGTACCTCTTGTGCTGCAAACCAGTCATCAAGCCATTTTCGCACATTTTCGTAAAATGTGAGGCGCTGGTCAGCAAGTGCATGTCCCATGGATGAAAATCAGTAAAAAGTGAAGAATGTGCCAAGTCTGGTGAGTAAGCCGCATGCGGAAGGATTTCCCAGCCAAACGTCGCGATCATTTCCTTGACCGGTTTTGCTGTGTGGAATGGTGCATTATCATGAAGCAGAATCACTTTATGTTGTCTTTGGTCATATTCTGGTCGTTTTTCACGCACAGCTTGGTGCAAATCTATCATTTTTTGTCAGTAACGTTGGGTATTATTGTTTTTTCTAGGTTTCATCAGTTCATAATAGATCACTTCCTTCTGATCTCACCAAACACAAAGCATTGTCTTCTGTCCATAGCGATTTGGTATTGCAGTCGATGTCGCCGATTCTCCTGGAGTTACCCATGATCTTTTACGCTTAGGATTCTCGGAATAGATCCAATTTTCGTCACCAGTCACAGAAATGATCTCCTTTTGTACCTGACGAACAGAATTTCGCAAGTGGTTTGTCGGTTTTACTGCTGTCGTTCAGTCAGTGCATGTGGAACCCATTTTCCCACCTTCTGAATCTTGCCCATGCCTTTCAAAAATATGAAAACTGCTTTTCGTTTAATTAATCCGCGAGTTGTTGTTGCGTTTGAGCGCCATTCTCATTAAACAAAGGTTGCAATTCGCTGTCTGCAAACTTTTCCGGTGGTTGAAGGAATTTGGGTATTTACCTGGAATAAAATTAATGAAAAGTATGAATTTTAAAGTTTGTAATTTTTTTGTGTAAGTTGTACGTAATGACTATGTGACATAGTTTATATTTTTTGATGATTTGATTTGTTTGTGACTTTGAGGTTGACATATTTTAGATTGTATTTTAAGGTTTCGATAGTAATTTACAAATTTCTATGATAGGTGGCTTGGTAGTTGATTCAAATGGATTATGGTAGGAAATCTATATGATGTAGCGAGTTGTTTGATTAGCTACAATTACAAAATAATTATTTTTATTGTAAGAAGTTAATATTGGACAGGCTTCATTATAGAAGAGATAGGGAAATGGTTGCGATATAAAAGGATGATATTGTGGTAATTGTACTAGCTTTTCTTAGCCGTTTTGCAATTTGGCAGGTAATGCATTTTCTTAAAACATTTTGAAGAAACCCTTTTAAATTTGGTTAATAAACTCAGAACTGAAATATATTGTACGTTTCTGGAAACTCTGGTGTACAGGATTGTGTAGCTGTTTAAATATGTTTTGGCTCATAGATCTTGGAATACATACTAAAAGTTTGGTTAAATTAGCAAACCTATGTGTGCGATACAAAACTTTATTTTAAGCGTAAATGCTTTACTCTGTTTATATATCTAAAATATACAGCCACAGGACTTTCTAGACGTTTATGCAGAATCTTAGTAGATATGCAACGTAGCACCTTTGAAAAGAAAATCCAGGTAGACGTTGGATTTTGATGTTCTCCTAATTACTGTATATGCACAAAATCCAACATTCTGTCCGTCCCTCTGGACTAACGCTGAGGCAGCAGGATTCTCAGCTTCCAAACACCAAATCCCTAACTGAAAGAGACCTTTGTCAGTTGACCAGAGTTGAATTTAAAAGAAGAAATTTAAAAAGAATAGTTTATGTATATTGTCATACATTATAGATTATTGCTTCTATTATTTTATATTTATCAATTTGTAAAATTAAAATGTCTGTAGCGGTATTCCAAAATGGAAACTTCCGACGTGTAGTCCAACATTCTAAGCACTTCGTTATAGGGACATACTTTAATTGACTAATGTTTTCCTATTATTTTTATGTCACGAAGGCTGTTTGAAGTAAAGGTTGAGAATTTTGGAAATAAAGGTTGATACACCTAGCCTTGAATTCGATACTGGAATAGTTGATTGGAACCGATTTTTTTTAAAGTTATGAAGGCTGTTTTATTTATTTTCCTGTCTCGTCTCGTCCCGTGAGAATCTATTTTCTACATTAGTGACCTTTGTTTTTGAATATCCCACACACGTTGCACTTTCAGTACAATCATTCTCAGTGTCAATAATGGAATCGTCACTGTCGTACTATATTAGCAAATCTGCGGATGGCGATATGATAAAGAGAAAATAATCTTTCCGTCATCCGGAACCCTGAAGTTTCTTTCTGTAGACTTTTGGTTACAATCAAGTATTCTCGGATGAGAAAAGAGGCTGTTAGCCAAATTTCTTATGTTTTTGGTATTGTAAAGTACAAATTTGTAGCAATGATTTCAATGAATCATTTTAAGACATTGTTTCGTGATTATTTTCACATGTAGTACAACTGGATGTACTGGGTTGTGGTATGGGTAGGTAACTTAGTATTTCTTCTTCTATAGTTTCAACTGGATAAAATTATAGCTTACTGAGATCGCGGAACGGTTTGCTGAACGTTTGAACAGTTAACATAGCAATAATAGTGCGCTATTTGACGTACCCTATTTCGCGCCATCTTACCTCCCTGAGTCGAGATGGGTATATTTCAATACTCCTAGCCAGTTGACAGCACTGGTTTAAATGTTGGTTAAAACTACAGAAGTGTAGATAACAAGCTTATCGAAAATGTATTTAAAGCTGTTTCAATTTTTACCTACGTAAGACCTATAATGCGTACAAAATAGATATGATAAGAATATTTCGTTTAACTGATACGTCCTTACAAGGTAAACGTAGTAGTCTACTTTCAATTTCGGTTCTACCGGAAAGTGAACTGCATAATTTGTCTCCTGTTGAATCTTCTTCAAGTTGTGAAATATTGTTGCAAATGGACTATTCATGCAATGCACCATCTGTCCCCCTCCACCATCTGTCCGTTTCCCATCCTATTAGTTCAGAACTTCCAACTAGTAAGATAAAATGGTGTGTCCAAAGATTGTAATTGATTTATGGTAACAATCAATAAATATAAAGAGATAAGAAGTTCTTTAAAGTGATGTTCCTCCATCCAACTGCCCCATTCCACTGTTGCTTTCATGCCTTAGTTTATAGAATTATATAGTTTCAAATATTTATCTTTACTTATACTTTATTATTCACCAGAAGAAAGTAGGTTCAACATCTGCGTAAAAATACCTTGCACAATTTAGTATACTTCTTCTACAGAATGCTGATTGGGTTATGCCCCACTAATTTGGAAACACTGCTAACACCGACGTACCTAACCGAGGACCTTGATACTGACAGTGCAGTTGATGTGGATTCTCAGCTACCACGCGTGTAAGTGGCGTGTTTGTGATCGTGCAATGTCGCCCAAACTGAACCGGTATTGGGAAGGGCATGCCATCACCCTTTTCAATACACATTTTTCGTATACCCGAATAGTGAATCAGTGCAATGAGCATGTTTTAACCATTGGGTGTACCATTGCAAAAAAGATCGTGGCTAGACAAACACAAAATGCGACAGTGTAGAAACATTTACCAACAAAACAGGCCCATTCCAGGAAACCAGTGAAAGTGTCGTCGAAGATTCTACGTTAGGTTCAGCGGACTGCAGATAGGGAGAACCCACCACTCCAACATGCCATGACCCTGAAATTCAATGTTACACAGTGAACTATAAGCGATGTCATTCATCGTCGTCTCGGCCTGCGGTACATCCATAAGGGCTAGGTTCACAGTTTCCTCCCCCACCACATTGTGAAACGCAAAACCAACTGTCGCAAACTGTATGAACGACACCTAGAAGGGAGAAAATGGCAGTATGTAATCACATTGGACGATGTTCACATTTACCTAATACGCAATGGTCACATTCGGGCAATTACATATCGTGACACAAATGGAAAGCTACGAGCACAATTCTACCGTTAGTGACGCGAACGTTTTACACGGGGAATCATGATTATCCCTGGATTCGGGTGCCAGGGAAAGTTGACAATTCATAAGATTGAAACAAAAAACTCAATTCAATTAAATTTATTATTTCCAATATTGTTATTACATTCTATTTACAGATTTTATTCAGATTTAAGAAGAATTATAGCTTCAGCCGTTTTTAGATTCTCCTTTTGCTTATGTCACATAAAAGTGTCACACTGTAGTTTCGTGCTAGATATAAAGTTTAACAAGTACAATACAAAAACACTAAAATTACCTACATACTTTTATAAAGTTTAAAAAAAGAAAAGATAAACAATCTAAAAATTTACGAACCACTGATAGTAGATATGTACCTTTTCCAGATACTAACTGATGCATTAGACAGGCTATTTTATGTTTATATAGATCTTGAACTGTTAACAGCTTTAGTTCCTTAAATAAGGGTGTCGTGTGTGCTAGATAGTTTCATTCTTTATTAATCTAACGGCTTTCTTTTGCAAGATGTTTAGACGTTTTTTATTATACTCAGAGATTTGCTTACCAGGATTCGACACAGTACGACAAGTATGGGTGTATAAAGGCATAGTAATATATTCTTTTTATACTTTCTGGGAACATCTTGGAAAGTTTGCGCAGTATTCCAACGTAACATGATACCTTTTTACATATTTCTGAACAGTGTTTGTCCCGTGAAAAGAATTCGCCAAACCACACACCGAGATATTTTATGTTGTTCATAGCACTTATCTTATCGTTACCGATTCTAATAGGATATTTCACAAAAATTTCCTTTTTTGCCTGTTTCTAAAAAAAACTTTCATTTTGCCTGGCAAGATGCACTTTGTTTTGGCGGTATTTAATGTCAATTTATTTTATTGAAACGAGCAGGAGGGATTTTCTAAATCCTTGTTAGTAACATTTTGTACGCTTTTTAATGCTGAACCCTTATTACAAATTACTGTGTAATCTGCAAACAGTAATGACTTGCTCTATTTTAGGCATGATGGTTGGTTGTTTATATATAGAAGAAACAGCAATGGCCCTAAAATAGAACCTTGTTGAATTTCTCAATTCACTGGTGATAAGCAAGTCTCTACATTATTTGCATACGTATATTGGTTTCGGTCTTGGAAATAGCTTGTAAGTAGTTTATGAGTTATGCCTCGTAAACCATAACCGTGTAGTTTCTGTAGGAGATTGCCATGTTAATACCTTCCTCAAGTCAATGAAGACCCCAATCATATATTTACTGTCGTTAAACGTTCCGGATATAAAATTTGCCAAACTATTTACAGCCATACATGTAGATTTATTTTTTCTGAAACCCATACTGTTCCTGGGTAATTATATTATGCTTTTTAAGAAAATATATTAGTGTAGGCAGGAGTACTTTTAAAAAAAAAATACTCAGCACAGGAACAATTGATATTGGCCGGTAATTTCCTTTGTCAGTTCTGTTTCCACTTGTATATATAGGAATCGTTTTAGCAATTTTTAGAGTACTTCGGAAGATGCCTGTACTGAATGACAGATTAGTTATATGTTTTAAAACTGGTGCTAAGACTACAGCCCCGCTTTTTATAATTTTTGTGTTTATCCTGGAACGTTAACGGGAACGCAGCAACTTCCAGGAAGCCTACATGACCCTCACATTTTGTACAGACATTCTTCGTTTGTACGGATCCATCAGTAACCAGGTGTGGATCAACATGGAGAAAGCATCAAGCCTCTGCGCCAGATCATCCGTTCGGTTTTATCGGAACATGAAACAAGAAACTGGAATTCATATGTTTCCCTTTCATATCTTCCTGTTAAAGGCCCCAATGCATTGTTTTTATCATTTAGGCTTCCTCACGTCGTTACATCTGCTACGTCGGGGTCCTCACATGCTCTCTTGCCTCCGGAAAGCCTGCCGTGAAGAAAGGAATGGAATACCCATGCTGATGCTCCGACGCAGTTTATTTGAGTTGAAATATCGGGCGGTAATCCATAATGTAGGTGGCCCAATACAACATAAGCGGTTGTGGTGACATGGATTTTCTAAAGGTAGATGAACGTTACATATTGGTCGGAGATAGCTCGATCAGCCTTCTGTATTACCATAAACACTACAGCCATTTCTGATCTGATGGGTTACAAGCATTACCTATCAAAATCCTTAGCTCTTAATAGCACTAGTTGAGATGTATAATATTAGGAATTATTTTTGTTGTTTTTGTCACCCACACAGATGAACAATTTTCACATAAGTCTTGAATTTTAGGGAGATGGTGGTGGGCCGTTATTCATTAGTTTGCCTCAGAATGTATCGCAAGAATATGGGCAAATCGGTAAGTGATTATCACTACATTGTTGACAATAGGAAAACAAAATATAATATAGAAAATGTAGATATAATTTAATCACAACAAAGTGATTATATTAAAGAACACATTGTTTCATTGTATGCAATAAAGCTTTCACTTATTCCTTACGTTACATCTGCTGAAATAACTTACATATTATACACCGGTACCTGTAAACATTATAATGTAAACACACGGATTTATATATGGAGTAAATATTGAAAGCCTGTCACTATATGGCGATAAACTTATTGTTAATATCATTAGCTGCTTTTGATAATAAGGCATAGATAAAAACGTAACATTGAAATGTAGAAACTCTCATTGGAATATGATGCCAGTGAAGACATTTTGGTAACTGAAATTCAGACTCATAGGAAGCAAAATTCAAGCTTGTGCGTCAAACTCAAGAGACAATGGATAATCAAGAACCATCCGCAAATGTGCATTTTATATTGATACTAGTTTTCAAATTCATTATGCTTCGGAATTTGATCAGAATATAATATACTAGACTCTCGTAATTATAATTCTAAATTATAATCTCCAACATTTTACGAGCATTTTTAAAATTGTTTCCTGATTAGAATGAAGTGGTGTTATTTCAATTTCCTGTTTATACCAGAAGTACGATTAAACATATTTTGTAACTAAACTTGAATTAATATTTTAATTTAAATATTTCCATATTAACTGAGGTATGTGGGCCCTCTGCCTTTCATAGATCCATACCTTCCCATATTTATGTCATTTTATTTTTGTTGCATTTGTGTGGTTCTGGTTGTTGAAGTGTTGATACACTTCTGCTTCTAGCTGAAGTTAAATGTAGAGTTCCATATTAAAAAAGAGGAATTTGATTCATACGGAAGTTACATTATACTAACCTTTATTTATAACAAAGTATAGAAGATGCCTTTAGCATTATCTAAATTGAAATGGTACAGGTGAAACTATCCTTTATATTTCTCTTGCAGTCAAGATTCTCTGGTTGTAAGAAAGTTTCCCACCAATTGACAAAAGAGTTAGACAAACCTAAATACTTACCACTAAAGTTTGACAGAGTCAAGACAGCTTCTAAAGCATGTATAACAACGCTTCGTGCAGACATAACTGAAACTATCTGGTAACCGGTAGTTCTTACTTTTACTAATTGTTTGCTGATATAATGACTCAGTTTAATCGCTAAACCACAGAATTTCGTTTATGAATATTCATACTGCAAAATTTAATATACTTAAAACGTTCCTCCCTGATTTTATAGCATTGAAATTTGTATGTAGGTTTTTTGAAAAACAGTGTTCATGAACTCTTCATCTCGAATCCGGGCGTTTTCTTATAAACCCTTCACTTGGAATTTTGATAAAGTTCTTCATAAACTATGAGTTAGTGGTTCTGAAGACCAAGACACAATATCCTCTTCTCAGCAAAAAATATCTTTTCCCCCCATTCTCCATAAAATTTATGTCGGGAATTTCTGTTGGGTGCAATGTATCTCGCATGTCGTTTTTGTACATTTCACTACGCCTGGTCCACTTCGGTTGCAAAGTGAATTTTGGTCGATCATTCTAACTTATGGCATACATTCTATCTTAGAAAATTTAAACAAACCATGCGTCGGTAATGGTTTTCATCGGAAACTTCGGCCCATCTTAATAAAAATAAGTTCTCAATCTTGTGTTGTTGTTTTTTTAAAAATTTTAATTAATTTTTAACATCTTTAGGCAATTTTGGCTCAGTCCGTATGGATGATGACTGAAAGATTGGTGTAGTGAAGAAAGTGGGAGGAAACTGGAGGACCTCTAGAAAACCCGCGCACACGGTGTTTGGGAACTACAAAGACCACATAACACGAGCACTGTTTGAACCGACGACCCTAAGCTTCAGAGGTGGACGCTCTAACCGCTGTCCGTGATCTTGTGTTTGTGATATCCAAATATTGTTATTGGTTTTCGAAACTGGTACAGTTGATGGCTCATAATTATACATACACATAACTTTTACAATTCTTCTCAATTTTGAAATTTATGTATATGATACAGGAAATTTCGTTTAGATTTTGTTAGTCTAATAATAAATTTTGCTGTGATATAAACTAAATTTAACAGATAAATGGTATTTTCACTGTGGATTAGGTGTTTCTTGCGTTACATGGTTTACCAGTCTTAAAGGCTGTCTTTTCAATTATCATCATAAGCAGCACCACATACTTACTTTACAATGTATAAAACACTATCTCAAATTTAAATTAAATAGAGCATATTGAATTCAAAACTAAACAGAAGTTACCAATATTTCAAGGAAAAAGTTCTCACTATAATTTGTAGTTATTTTTAATACACTGACAAGTAAAGTACCCGAAGTGAGAACTCGAGTTGCTCATCAAGTGATACCTTAAATTCAAGCTAGTGACGAGTATAGTACACTTGTGAAATCCTAGGTAATAAAAAGGTTATGGCGGGTCAAAGTTCAAATAGAAAGCGAATTTAGCTGCTTCTGATGTCCATGTTTTGCTGATTATCCCGATCGTAATACGTCGTACGTTGCTCCAAATTAATGTAATGTGTAGAATGATATCCCTCTCTCTGCCTGATATCCCGCTTTCTCTTATTCGTGTATGAATGTCCTTGTGCATGTTTACTCCTGTTATTGATGTCAACAAAACGTCTTTTTTCTTTTCGTTTCAGCAAATGGAAGCAGGTGCTATCATGGCTGTATGAGAAATATGGATTTGTTAATAGGAGAATGAATAGGTATGAAGATTCATTGTACAAACAAATAGTGGAGATACTTGAGGACAAGATGGAAATCATAGAAGAAGTTAGAACTCTTGGATTTGCTGGTGACAGTGACGAAAGCGATGAATGAGACTACGGTGATGACGTCTTTGATGAGGAAATGCCAAGTACATCGCAAGGTTCTCAAACACATCAAGAGTCTCCGACACCTGTAGCTTCTTCAGGTGAAGAATATCAGCCTTCGCCAAAGAAACAAAAACACATCTTGGACGATGATTATAAAGAAGCAGCTTACATGTTTTGGACACACAGCGAGAACCCGGAAAAGAAACGAAGGAAATTTTCATCTGTCAAGTCACAGTATAGATTAATTCAATCGAAAAACATCCTTTTTGAATATGAGAAAAAAAAGGCAAAAACCCAGTTATAAGAAACTTAATGCAGCAGTTCACGATAAATTCAAAGAAATGGTCGAGAGATGTGCAATTATACACGACAGGACTCTTCGCTTTTGGGCTCTTCAGATAAGTAAAGAGCTAGATCCGGATAATACTCTACAATTCAAGGCATCTCGTCACTGGCTGTCTAATTTTAAAAAGAGAAACAATATCGTCAGTCGTTCTACCACGCATAGGGTTAGCAAAACGTGGAAATCAAAAGAGGCTGAATTAAATCACTTATCTACGACATTTATTACGTCCATGAAAGAACTTATGTTACTAGAAGACCTGAATCCTCGTCAAGTATTCATTGCTGATCCAAGTCGATTTGACAAGGAACTCCATGCATACAGGACTCATAGGACTAAAGGTACGGTGGTTGTAAGAGGTGCATTTGTATCAGTCAGTGCTACTACTCATTCATATATGATCATGCCGGTTATTTCCATGGATGGTGAAATATTGCGTCCGATGTACATTCTTGTATCCGAATCCAGTGGTCAATTTCCAGGAAATAAGCAAAAAGATCCCGATGACATAGTGTCCCATCCGGGAAAGACTACTAACATGAACAAAAGTGATTTAAATAGTTTTATTCTGTATTCTGGAATAACCTGCCTGCCGATCGTGATGAAGTCTTGCTTTTGCTGGATTCATGGAGTCCAAATAAGGATGATAACGTATCAAATGAATTATGCCCTAATCATATAACACTGTTCAAAAGTTTAATTCCTGGTGGTTGCACTGGTTTCATCCAACCACTTGATGTTTACTTCTTCCATCCATATAAATCATTTATCATGTTCATTACTGATACAGTTATCGCTTTCTCGGAAATAAATCTCTGGCATCTGGATAACATTTTATGAATGCAGTCCTTCACTCTCTTCCAATTCAGCGCCTCACGATTTCGCAACATGATCAGGTTTGCGTTTTACAAAAGCGGATACTTGGATGGGAAGCCCGAGCCCTGGATTTCTCCAGTGGATTATTGTTTTGATTCTAATATACGTGACGAGTGTTACAAGACCTCATGTGAGAACATCTCTTTTGTCAAGTGTGCTCATTGTGAGCAAAGCATCTGCTTATAACACGCCTTCATTGACGACTTACATATTGATTGTATCAATGTGTAGTACTTTGTACGTGCCTCTTTCCTTCACATGAATCGCATTTCAATTCAAAACCATGTCCTTCTGACTTTTATTCTGCCTTTCGTTGTGACTTGTTTCAATACAATTAGCTTTCTCTTGGAACTTTGACCCGCCATAACCTTTTTATTTCTGGAGCTCTGCAGCTAGGATTTCACAGGTGTACTATACTCGTCACTAGCTTCAATTTAAGGTATCACTTGATGAGCAACTCGAGTCCTCACTTCGGGTACTTTACTTGTGAGTATACCATGAACCAGATCATACGTTAGACAAAATGATTTTAATTGAGATCTGCGTTGACGAAATTCCGGTTGGCAAACTTCATTACTTAAAGAGGCATGAATCCTTAACATGAAGGAAATTATATTTGGCAAAATGCGAATAACTTAATGGATATTATTTATAATATACATAATAGTTAGCACGACAGAAATACAATAGATGAACATTTACCACGTTATATAATGTTAATTCACTATGACTAGAAAGCGGCCGTGGCTCAGTGGTAGATCGTTGACTTACCACTCGGGAGGTAGTGGGTTCAATTTCCAGTAGCACAGATACGTCGAAAATACGTGGACTTTATGTTAGTATCGAAATGTTATTTTAACGTTAAAAATGTACCGTAATGTCCGCCTGTTTAACGGTTTATTTGACGATGAATAATGGTTGAGAGGAAACAAGTTGTAATCAAGAAGCGGACGATGAGACTATGGTTCAGTTGGCCGAAACAGAGCATGGCTGCTGTCTGTTGGTATGCACATATAGTTACATTTTGCTTCCACCACGATATATGGGATTCATTTTCCAACAGTAAATTATCCAACGGTTTGCTGCAGTGTTGGAAGCTGGAACATTCCGCACTCGTCGTCGGTAGCTCGTCGTCTTATCAACTCATCCACGGATCCCCCTGGGAGGTCACTATCTTTCACGGAATCCGCAATAAGATGCAGTCTAGAATACATTCGCCACAAATCCAGACGTGTCATTTGATCTTCATGTAAGAAAAGAAATAAAGCATACTTTCCTTGTTCCTTTGTTAGATGCATTTTTCTCTCTTTAACACTTTGGCCACCGCTGCACTATGAAATTTGTATTTCTCAATTAGTATAATATGTTGCCTTAGAAAACCGCATATAAACGAAATCTATGTCATAGTTGAAAACACCTAACATTAGCGCCATATTAACGAAATTGAATATTCGTTGAAATACAGTTTAAAATTCAATCTTTTCTCAACATGCAAATGAGACCATGGGAAATGTAGTTATTATTATTATTCTATTTGTTTTAAAGCACACTTTTTACGCAATTGTTTTGGAAAGAAAATTAAAGTACAGTTCAATATTATAGATAAAAGCACGTCATGTTAACATCTAATCAACGAAATCAAACTCTCGCTGGAATATAAACTGAAATTCAACGTGTTCTCAACATGCAAAAGATGACCCATAATAATAGTTAATGACATTCAATCAGCTTTAAATTAAAAATCTATTTTACTAAATTAGAAGGGATCCCATGAAATGGAATTTATACCATAGTTGAAAGTAACAGTTGAATCCACGTTGATCTAACAATTGATCCACAATATGAAGTCTTTGTTGAAAAACGATTTAAAATTTTACCTACTTTTTCAACCGATAACGGTTAATTATCGAAATCAGCCAAACGTTAGCGTTCGAATATCGTTAGTGTGCTACTGGGGATCCCAGTGGCCGACCATTCCCCCTAAAGTTCTCTCGGGGGGTTATCTCAGTCACACCTGGCAAATGCAGGGATGATACCCTAAACTTAGGACCGGACGGGAAATTTCTCACATCTTTTATTCTCCCGTATCCCGGCCTGAGATGTCTAAAGGCCTTAAATAAAATTCAAAATCTAAATTACCTCGACCAAACAATAGAAAAAAACTGATAAAAGTATTACAAGAACGATATGTAATCAAACCAGTTAAAATTATAACTTTGGACTAAAAAGGATGTAAACATTTACATGTTTGAGAAATATTAGTAATTACAAAAGAGTATTTTGCAGAACTTTTTCTGTATGGATGGACTGCCATTTCCAAATTAATATTTTATGTCACTTCAAAATACACGTTAAGGACCAAAAAGATAAAATGTGTTGTTATTAAGTAGGGCAACACTTCCAAACGCTTGCAGCTTTAATAGAACTCTCGGTCAAATATTTAAAGATTCATGGGCAGATTCCTACCTTGATTAAAGGCAGAGAGAAGCAACTGATGGAGTAACTCATGTGGTTTACTTGACGTTCCATATTTATAACCTGAATCTATAATTATTGTTTAACACACGAATGTTCTTTAGGTAAACACTTATAATAGCATCGAGGAGAATATAGTACATCGGTGCATGCACAAATTCTAATTTTAAAAAAAAATGCTCGAGCTTGTTTCTCCTCAAATTATCATGACATTTTTTCTTTGTAAAAGCACTCAAAAGTTAATTGATCTTTGTAAATGATCGTTAGTTTTATGGAATTATTATACAGTTCTAGTAAGCAAATCATTAAAATATATTCTCTGTGTATTTTGTCGTAGGGTCATCCATAACAAGTGGCCTACTTTTCCTCACCTCATCATCATCGAATTTGACATACCTTTGGGTGCTTAATTGCACATGATCTAAAGTAAGTTCTGTAAATTTGCAGATATGTCAGTTGAATATTTGTGGATATATAACTCCTTGTTTGGTAGCACGCTGCAGCCATTTCCTGTGAAATTGTCACAAATTCAAATCAAAAGATTTCCTCGGGTATTTAAGCAAATCAGGTAGCACTTTACTATTGCACACAGTTTGTTACCATCGATTCACTGAAACTAACGAGGATTTTCATCTTTCATCAGTTGCTTAAGGAACAAGCTGCATAATGGGACCAAGAAATGACTTCATATTAAAACGTGAGAAGCTTAGTCTTCTGTGGCTCATGTAATGAAGAAATGTCTGTCAAATATTGTGTATTACTTTGCAGCATAATCTTGTTCTCAAATATACAATTTCGGATTATAAACTTCTTTCGTTACTTTATAATTTCGATTTAAACTTCGACATTTTGTGAAAATTGGGGTATTTCTAATAGCGATTACGAAAAACAGTAATCTGCAGTCATGTTCAAATAAACGCCATTAAAGGAGCGTATGGTTAGCCCTCTAAGAAACTTTTTTTTGTTTTTTACGTGTGTAAACAGTCTCAAAAAATAAGGGTCAAACTCACGAAGCCATTGAGTCAGTCAAACCATCTGAAATCGACCGTCATGATTGTCTGACGTATTTCATTTTTCTTTAATATTTGTGCCTTATTTAAAATAATTCGAAACGGATATCCTTTCATTTTTATCCTAACTGATTGATTAATGATAACCATCTTTGTATTGCGGCGCATACAAAAAATTTGTTTGCAGACATTTGCACAAAATGAAATAACTACGGACTGGTTTGTCATAAGACATTCGATGAAAAACTGTTCTTTCATTTAAAGTTTGCACAATAAGTTTATTTTTCTGAGCCTGGAAAATCCTGCCAAAAGATTATCCAAATTTGATTGTTGGAGTTAGAAAAATGTCAGTTTCAGTGAGCTTTGTTGAACGCAAGGAATTGAGTTCGAAAGTTGTTTTTTGGTACTCTATTACATAATAATATCTAATGAAAGTGTACACAATATGAGGCCTGATGTATAATCCTTTAGTTTGTTTATGAATTTTAATATTTGTGTACTTTCTCCATCTTGAGATAATGAGCTTCTAATTTTTGTGTACTATGAATTTTGAGATTTTGAAAAATTCATAAAAATAAAGGGTCATATAAGGGGCAGTCAAATGAAAACCGAAGACACGCCATAAAACACATTCCTCGCAAGGGTTGGCAACACTGTTGTTAGGTATCGATAATGCCATTTGTAGGGTAGGCGAAACGCACAAATACACAAGTTGTTTTGTTATTGCTCTGCAGGTGAACGTAGAGAAAAGTGTATTCGTCCTTTAATTGTAAATGGTGGCAAGCAAGGAAGAGCAGCGAGTTGTGGTTCTTGTCTTGGTGGTCAAGGGTGCTGGATCACGCGAAATTCATCGTTGCATATCTGCTGTGTATGGCAAACATTGCATGTCCCTGACAAGTTTGCACGAGTAGAAGAAAAGATTCCGCGAATAACGCACAACACTACAAGGCGATTCGCGCTCGGGACAGGCTCATCGAGCCATTACGCCTGGTGTGATTCCGCGGATTGATGGTCTAATCCGGGAAAACCGATGAATCACAGAGGAAGAAATTCGTGTTCATGTCGGCATTAGCCATGGCTCCGTGCATGCCATTATCAAAGATCACCCGCAATTCGGAAAACAAAAAATGCGCGCAGTGGGTTCCGCATCAATTGACGGGGGGACAAACGATTGACAGAATGGTTGCATCTACAGCGGTACCACGAGGAAGAATATGAGTTTCCGTCACGACCTAAGGAAAGATATTCGTGGATGTAGGTTTCAGTCAGGAAGTGCAAGAGTCGGTGAGGTTGTGGATCCGTCAGTGACCTACCTCTTTCAACAAGACTGGAATTGATCGTCTCGTCTCCTAGTGAGTTAAATGTATTAACACTTCTAGCAATTACTTTTGAATAAAACAAATTCCATTGTCACTTTGTAGCGGGTGTTCGGTTTTCATTTGAGTTCCCCTCATACATCATTCTTATTTCGTATACCTTCAACAGACACTAATATGTAGTAGTGTATGAAAAATCAACTTTGATATTCAACTCCTTGGGTACAAAACAGCGCCCTGTTAACCCGGATATTTCTATTCCAACAATCTTACTTTGATTACATTTTGACCAGTTAGATTTTATTTTAGGCTTTTCATGCAAGAACTAAATTCATCAGGCAGACTGTAACCGAAATAATGAATTTAATTCGAATGTCCTATAATAAAGCATTCAGCAGTTATTTCATTTTCCGTGAACATCTGCAAACACATTTTTTTGTATGGGCTGCAATACATTAATCAATCAGTTATGATAAAAACGAATGAGTATCCGTTTTGAACTATTTTTATCTAAGAAGTATAAATATTCCTTTTTAAATGAAATGGGCTGGCCAATTTCAGATGGTCTAACTACGTAATGGTTTCTTCAGCTTTAGCCTTATTTTCAGGGACTGTTTCTAAATAAAATAAACTATTTTACGAAGTTAAATATAAGCGCTTTAAAATTATGTTGGTTTTAAATTGATTACAGGTGACTCTCGTTCACAATCGTCTCTTTAAATACCCCATTTTTCAAGTTTTTCACAAAATCCCAAAGATTAAAGACAAATTATGAATTAACAAGATAAGCTTATAAACTGAAATTTTATATTTGAAAACAATCATATGTTACAAAGTAATTGATAAAATTTGACAAGAAATTGTTCATGTAATAGTGTTTAACCCCTTCCAAATCCCATAATTTAATGTAATTTCACTACATTTCTGATACCAACGGTTACACAGGGAGTATATATAGAAATTATATAAGTAATGTATACACACAAGGTTAAACATCGCATTTTTATCGCGGTCACCTTGTGGCTTGTTACTTACGTCACTGATGATAAATAAAAGTCTTCGTTAGTGTCACTGCATAGAACGTAATAAGTTGCATGCAATGACCAAGTTTCATCTGATTTGCTTAAACAACCGAGGAAATATTTTGATTTGAAGTTGCGACAATTTCATAGAGAATAGTCGCAGCGCGGTGCCAAAGAAGAAGCTCTATTTCGACGAGTATTCAGCTGAAATATCTCCAAATTTATGAACCTTAGATGATATAAGGTTTATCAAATCAGGTAATGGTGAGGCGGAGAAGTTATCTAAAATGATACCACTTGACATATAATGACCCCATATGTTATTTGTAAGAAGGTTTAGTCATCTTTGTATGAAGATACTTTTACGGTAAAACCTATGCCTAAAATATATTTATTTCTAGGTATCATTTCATGGGGAAAAGGATGTGGATTCCCTGGAACCCCTGGTATTTACACTAATATTGCTAAATATTCATCTTGGATTCAGAAATATGTTCCAGATTTGAGAGTGTGCAACAAGATGCATTAGACTTGTGGACGATTGTCATGGAGACAAACAATTGGTGCATTTTATATCAGTGGAAAGAATGTTCAAATCTAAATTACGTAAATGTGTATTTTATCGTTATTTTGAATGGTCAGAAATTAATGTCCTTAGTTCTATTAAGTTATTTAATTTATTTGAATATCACATGAAAATCAACTGGGAATAATAAATAACTTATGTCAATAGAAGATTTATACATTCCAAAATAACATAATACTTTTTACAGATGTAATTTTCTCTACTAAACGGTAGCGTAGTGTTCTTAAACGCCTTAACAAATCATTTAAGGAAGTGTAAAGAAATAAAAACTCTGTTCATCAAATAGATATAAGATATGCTTTGTTTTTTCAAAAGTAGATACAAATTTGAAATATACAAAGTAGCCAAGTAGTTATCGGTTTCTAATATTTCAAGTGTTCGTTCATTGAACTCATATTAAAGATGAATATCATTAATATTTCTAATAACGAGAAAATGTATCAGCTAATCTAATACAGACAAACACGTAATTCTAAAATGATCAGAGACCATCCTACCGCGCCTTTTTTCTACAGCACCGTTTCCTATTGAAGAGTACTTTTAAAATGTGTTTATTATGTTTGTATTTGACTCTCTGGGTTCTGGAAAGACCATAACAATTGCTGAAGAATACATTTGAGGTCATGGATTTAAACACAATCAAGGGATCCGGTAACGAAATCAATGCTCAAAATAAACAAATAATATTATTTTGTTTCAAAAACGATATTAAATACCAAAATTTCTTACTTGTATCAAAAGATATTGCATTACAAGCAATTCAGTAACTATATAATCAACGCTATAAATTACGGAGTGATTTTTTTGAGTGCAGTAACAAACATTGGTGATTAGATTTTATTCTGAGCAACCACTTTTTATGATGAACGCCTACGCCCCAAAGATATCTTCTAACATCATCCTACCAATAGTGTCGCGATCTTCCCCACCGGTTCTTTCCATCCACCTTCCTAATCAAAATTGAATATAATCTTAGCTTATACTCGATTTGAGGTACACAACCTTCCACTACTAGCTGCCCTGATTCTTTATTTTTTTGCGACCAATGATAAATATAATAAGCTTCTCTTGAAATTGAAATTTTTCACTGGGGTATAGAAAGTAAAATAATTGATATGCGGTTGTGTAAGTTAGTCATTCCTGAGATAAAATCATGTACATTCTCATTTTTTCTATCTTTTACATAAATGTTTAAGAAATATATATATATATATATATATTAAAACATGTACCTAATCCTCTTTATCTTCTTTCACAAGCACATTATTAATGAGTTGCTGCAATTTAACAAGAATATACATTAAATATGCATTGTGTACCACGATTTTGCTTGAATATACTTTGGGAAAGTTACATTTGACGTTGAATGTCTGGTCTATTTATGATGTTAAGCATAATATCAAACTAAGAATGCATCATAATAAGAACTTGAGAATTTTCCAATCCCATAAAAATCAAGTCGCCTCAGGACACCTCTCATTGAGGAAGGTTTTAATTTTTAAACGCAACATACTACAAAGTTGTATAGATATTACAAAAACAACAGTAATAAATAGTTATTTTCTTTCATGAGAAGAAGAAAGCCTCTCCAAATTCCATGTTGTGCTAAAATTCACTACATTACTTATATAATTTATATATATAATACCTGTGTAACCGTTTGTATCAGAAATGTAGTGATATTAAATCAAATTATGGGATTTGGAAGGGGTTTCCTCTTGTTTTGTTAAAAAAAAGTAAAAGAAGCTGCTGTTGTTTTTTGTAAAAAAAAATACCTTCATTTGTATTCTACAGAAAACATCACTTTTATCTGAAACATTCTTTTATAAAATGCAATTATCAATAAGAGTCTTTAAAATTAATGTTTAATAGCATTTCCATTGCGAATCTTCCAAAACCACAACTTATCTTCAAAACCACATGTTTAAAACCATTTTGCTCTAATGTGAAATAAAAGAACGAGATTCCATTAATACTTTCAAGTCATCCTCGAGCCGTTAGTCAACCAGTTTTTATTGCAATGAAAGTAACTTATTGAGTTAATATACTTAAAGATTAAACTGTACTGGGTACAACAACATTTCAAATATATACTGTACTGAGTTATTGCAAAAAGTGTTGAAATAAGAGTAGGAGTTATATTTGTCAGTACTTATAATTTAAATTTAAAAATAAAAATATGAAAAACAAGAACATATGGCAAGAAGTTTCAGTTAGTACGTTGTGTAACGGGCTCATCTAGCATTAATCCTCGAACGCAAGAAAAATTAGTATTAGCTTAAATTTTCGTAAACAGAGATAGCCTCTGCTCCTACTGCTGCTAAACCATTCACTTACAAAACTTAATGGAGGTTCGAACTGTAAGCAATAATAGTTCTTTCCTCCAGAATAATTGTTTCACTGTACGCCTAATACAGTTACCACCATGTCAGTTACCAGTTTAAACAATCAACATGTCAGTACAAATATGCGCTAAAGCATGGCATGCTAGGATATTCCTACATGTGGAAGAAGAAAGAATTGTTTCGTCCAGCATCATTCAGGGAACCACGGGATAGGTAGGCAGAAGGTCAATTCGCGTTAAGTTCTAAGTGATAGGAATTAATACAAAGAAAAGGGAAATACTAATATGGATATCATGTAGGAATTGCTATTATTCAATGTAACAAAATCATTATTTGTTCAAACAACACACAGATAGAGATAGATAGGGAGAGAGAGAAGAAGGAAAAAAAAGAAAAAGCATGGCAGAAGAGGCGAAAGGAGCTATAAAGAGAGGAGAAACGGGGGAAACAAAAATGACGGAACACATGGAAATAAATGAAATTTTAACGCTAATGAATATACAATTTGCGTCCCTCCTCCATCTGTCCCACCTCTCTCTCTTGTGTGTGTGTGTGTTTCTCCATTCACGGGATAAATCTCCTTCAGTAACAACCGCGAGGATCATTTACAGCGCTAAATCCTTCGAAACAAAAATTGAAATCCAGGATGGGAATCAAACTAAAATTTCTGAGAATGAGAATCTCACACTCCAACCACTTTGAGTCTTACACAAATGATAACAAATGTGCTAAATCAGTCATTAAACTCGATACTGTCAGCGAATTAGCCTCGATCCCATTTGAAATTTGAATTTTGTTTACAGATTTTAGGCATCTATGGCTAAGGCCCTCTGGTGCCCTGTTCCCCTAGCACACCTTAATTTGTTCGGTGTGCATCCTGCTCTGTTTTTATCCAAATCCTTTTCCCTTCCTTATCCCGGCATGAGCCTTTGATTCCTAAAGGACATAAATAAAATTCAAATTATTGTCAATTCAAAGCGCGCTATGTTAATTACAGAACATATAGATTAAATCCCATTTTAATATATCATGGTAGGAGAAACTCACAAATAAAGGCAGAAATGTTAATCGAAAAATGCATTATTTAAAAAATATATATTTTGAAAAATAATTTGTAATAATATTTAAAAAAGAGAAAATTGTGTGAGCCAAGTTTGAACTCATGAACCCAATTTTCTTACAAAATCGATTTGTCAGGGTTTGAACTCGCGACCCCATACACTATAATCCGACAATGTAACCATCGGACCATCGAGATTTGTTTATTCTGTAACGAGCAGCTATCTACTTCCTGAGTAGCCTCCTGCCAGCCAATCAAATACCATCTGCACAAAATGAATTTTTAATTACCAACATTATCTGGTTCCCATCAACCCCTATTCCTACTACATCTATGAGATATGCAACGCTGTACCACCGAGATCTGACAATGAAGAATGAGTGTGGTTTCCTTACTATTCTTGACATCCGTATTCGTATGTTCGCGTTGTTTGTAGTGTGATTTGTGTGAATATGGGAATTGATTCATGTTGTTTAAGCATAATACTCGCCAGGGATAGGGTGGGGTAAAATGATCCTGGAAGGATTTGTTTGAAATGATTTAAGGCCTTTATGCATATGCGGATAAATTCGGGATAAGATTAGAAGAGTATGTTCGATGAAAGACGGCCAGGGAATATTTTAAATACCATCGAGAAACCTGGGTTCGATTCCGGGACTTTCCAAATCCTAAACCAACACTCTTGAACTGTTTTGAAATTTTGTTCACTATAAACGTTCTTTACGTGTTTAATTTGATATACCTTTTAAACATGTATAGACGGATATTCTTAGATAGAAGTTAAAATCATACACACAAACATTCATACCTGAGGCGTACCACTAAGCCACGATCGCTCGGTTCTGGAAGAATGCGGCCAGGACCTAACTTGATGGTATCATCCTCTTGTCTTTTTAGGAGAAAACCTGGTGAAACGTGTTAAGGTTCCCCAGTGTGCGAAATAATGTATTTTACAAGGGGGGTGATATGTTGTTGATAAGAAAATAACGTGATAAATCGAATATTATGAATTATACGTTTGCCTATATGCAGATTCCCAGGGGGATTTTCCCCTCAACCCCCTGTTAATTCGCACATGGGTTGCCCTAAGTTTTGCGTATCTGACTTCTGTGAATTCGAGTATAATCTAGAAACTTAGGGGAGTTGTAGAATATGCGTTAAACGTTTCAGTAGCGACACCTATTTGAATCTCTTCCAAGGATTATTTATGTGTTCCAGTATCCAATTTTGTGCAAATGTGTCACGATGTGTTCATATTTATTATTCATAATTGTTTTCTTGCTTTTTACTGACTCTGGATTAGCGGAGGTTAGGTTCGGACAAACAGATAGAAATGTATTTTGAAAGAAAGAAACGAAAGTATAACGGTACATAACCGAACCTCACCTTAGCTAACCTACCTTAACCAATGGTCATATATTAGATACTTTACGAAAGTTGCAAGAAAGCAATTATTAATAACAAATATGAAAATATATAAATGTATTTTGAACGAAAAGAATCATTTACACCCTCCTAGATTTGAACACGTGTTCTTTCACTGAACAAGCCGACGGCTTAACCAATTACCCACGATCTGAGCTTGCAGATAGGGATTTCAAAGTTGTATTTCCAGTGCACGTGTGTTACGTAACAATGTTACGATATGTCATTTACTCGTAGATTACTGATAGGACCGGCTCCTTCAAGAACTCTTACCCGTTTTGTAGGCAAGATTTTTTCAGAAACATTCTCACTCCTCTCTAAGGTGAGTCCACATGGACACACATCCAGTACGGATAGCCAACTTGAAGCTAACAGCACTTTTGCGTAAAGAACAATTTGGCGCATCCCCACAGTTAACCGGGGTCTGCGCCGCCCCGCAGCCAACGCCACCCAGGTCCCATCGGACGAACAGTGCTCCCCTAGCACGCTTCGCTCAGTGTGCATTCTTGTCATGGGTTATTTATATACACCGTAGCTTTCAGTAGTCTCTATATGGTATAATAAATCCCTACTTTTATTATATTTCCAAATGCATGTATACATATATACAGAAAAGTTAATTTTCTTTCACAAGAATATGTAAAAGTAACGACGCCAGGATTCGATCCCGGGTTCTCTGTATCAGCTTCCCAAATGCATTAACCACAACACTAAGCTTGGAGTTGAGGAAGAAGCGCCTGTTGATGTTACTTATAGTTCAATCTCTGCCTCCGCGCGAGAGTGGCCTATCCGGACCGGACGTTCTTTCCACGTGTTTTCTCCTCAGAGAGGTGTGAGAACGAGTGATTCTGAACAAAATGTATTACGTTTCGTAGATTTACGAAATAACCATTTTAATTCTAGATTAAACCGCTATATATGTTGGTGCAAAAGTAAGTTCTTAAGATTGTCGAATAATAAATGGTTGATTTTGATCTACAGATCAAATTACTTTTATGGAACTAGGGGGCCTAAGCCATAGATGAATAAAGTCTGTAAATAAAATTCAATCTTCAAAACGGGGATCTAGACAAACTCGTTGACAGTAGGTAGTTTAAAGCTGATTTAACAATACATTTGTTACGGTCTGTCTAGCTAAGTAGTCAGTGTGTGAGATTCTCATTCTCAAGATTCTTTGTTCGATTCCCTGCCTGGAGTTCAAGTTATTTTCTTCAAAGAATTAAGCGATGTAAATGATGTTTGCAATTGCTAGGGGAATAGAGTTATCTTGTAAATGGAGAAACACTCAAGAGAGAGAGGGGGGCAGAATAGAGAGGGACCCAAACTCTATATTCATAAGCGTTAACATTTCATTTATTTCTATGTCTTCCGTTATTTTATTTCTCTCTTTTCTCCTCTCTTTTTCTCTGCTTCCGCGACATCTGTAATGCTTTATCTCTTTTATCTCTCTTTTTCTTTCTTTCTCTCTCTTTGTGTCTCCCTCTTTCTTTCTCTCTCTTTGTGTCTCTCTCTCTTTCTTTCTCTCTCACTCTATATCTCTCTACATATATATCTGTCTCGCTCTGTGTGTGTGTTGTTTGAACAAATCATGTTTTGTTACATTGAATAATGGCAATTCCTGCATGATATCCATATCAGTATTACTCTTTTCTTTGCATTAATTTCTAACTCTTAGAGCTTAACGTGAATGGATTGTCTGTCTACCTGTCTCTTGGTTCTCTAAATGGTGATGAACTAATCAATTATTTATTACTGCAAATGGAGGAATATCCTGGGATGACATGTTTTCGCGCATATTTGTACTGATATGTTAGTTGTATAAATATTTGGCGTACAGTGAAACAATCCTCCTGGAGAAAAGAACTATTATTGCTTACAACTTCAACCTCCATTTAGTTTTCTAAGTGACTGTACATTTATGAGTGAAAGTATCCTATGTAATTATTTATTGTGACTTATTGTTTTTGACTATGTTGTATCCTTTAGGATTCTCTGTCTTTATATCTAAGAATAAGAGACGTTGGTGAATACTAATTTGCTTTTGTTCTTATGTAATAACTACCAATTTCTTTCAATGTTCCAAGTTCTTGTATTCGAGTTTTATTTATTTACAAATAATACATTCCTACTAGAAAATACATCAATGAAAATAAGAAGAAACAACATTTTAGTAGCAATGGATATGTCATAGAACTTATGAAAACTAATCTTAACATAGATTACGCAGAAACAAATGGAACGATAGCAGGCTGGGGTGAAAGATCACCGGGTGGAGACGTTTCCACAGTTATATTTGAGGCCGTGTTACCAATCATTTCAATAGACAAATGCCGTGCTGAAACAGAGTACACAGGCGATGAACTCACAGACAATATGATATGTGCTGGATATTTAGATGGTGGACCTGATGCTTGTGAGGTGAGTACTAACATTTTATTAACCTTATAACTATATAGTATATCTAGCATCAGTTTCCTGTTTTGGTATTTCCTTATCTTTTATATTGTACATTACGGACCATATTTTCAATTCAATCAAGCAATACAATGTTTTTCATCTAAAAATGTATTGGTAATTGGTAAACAATATTTAGGGGACTAGGTTTATGATGTATATCTTTGAAATAGGTAATCGAAAAATATTACTGATTACCATATTGTGTCTCTTCGAAAGAATGGCCATCTCCATTAATTGTAATAGATTACAATTATGTTCATAAAAACGTTTATCTTTATTTATCTATATTAAGAATGAAATCAGTTTGTGTGTGATAACGCTTTGTATATGGATGAATATAAGTGAAAATTGTTCAAGTTATGTCTATTTCTTTTAGAGAAATAATGCATTTTATTGGGTAGCATGTAATAAACTCCATCATTAATTTAGATATTTATATTTATGCATAATGCTCACAAAACATCATTAAGTAAGTGTATTTTTACAAAAATTGGATATATTTCTAAGTAGTATTTTATTGTCATTATACGGTAGAAATAATATACAGTATCTCTATAGCGAAACAAGTAATTTTCCCCTTGAGCGATTTATGGCATTTGTTGGGTCAATTTATGAAATTCGTTGTTAAACTATAATATATCTAATAGACAGGATATTATGTGTTTTACATTCATGATTGATAATTTACGTTCTTTCAAATCGCTTAAATGTTTTAATACAACTAAGGATATGTTCTCCGACATTCAGATTAGAATCAGTTAAGACAATCCTGAACTTCTTTTAATACAGATATATCTGATCATAAGACACTGAAACATTATCTAAAGGTGTTAAAACGGGGTCTAACAAGGAACAGTCCCCAAGTGATAAAATTTTCACAGTTTATAGTTTTCAACGTAAAGAGAAATAGTGTAACCTCCTACGTTTCGCAATTTCCTCTAGAAGAGGTTAAGTGATTGAAAAGTTTTATGATTTCCTTGTACAATGTATCTGGTGTTTCAAATGTCGACAATATAATTTCTACCGATTTGACGCTACATGAACGTAACCATATCAAATGTGAATGAGAACAAGTACCGCATCTCTGATATATGCTATACTTTCTCCGTCCGCAATAGGGGCATCAAATACACCTGCAATTTTCTCAAATGCCACTGGTGACATTAGAGATACTGTATTTCTAAGCGTTCCTCCTCAAGCTATTGCGTGTTACATTTAATATTTGGTATGTATTGAAATATCCATATAATTTGCACAGAATTTGTACAGCTTGTACAGAATATGGACGTATTCATATGCAGTGTGAATGGGACCAAGTACTACATCTCTCAAACATGCTACACGTTCCGTCAACCATCTTGCATTCTACTTATTTTCAAGTAAGAATATGGATAAGTGACATATCAAATTCCTCTGCAATTTCCCCAGGAACTCACTGATGCAATTTGTTTACAGTATATTTAACCAGTCTCAAATTATAAGCGTACTTGTCTGATATCTTCACAGATAACTGATATGTGTTATATGCATGTTCTGTTCCTTAAAAAGTCGTTTTAACAAGTGGCAACCGTAGTACATGCACTTTACATGCATTATAGGCACATGTTTTTAACCTGTTTATGGAAAGTGTTTCGTATGGGACGTCAAAACAAAAATACCAATAAGTGGAATTAGTAAATTATGGAATGTCGAAAAAATATGTGATAAACAGAGAGGCCAGCAATTATCTTTCCAGGCAACCATTTCTAAACGGGTCCTGGTCCATGCACCATAAATGTTAGGAAGTTGACACACACTTGTTATACAGTTCTAATTTTTAAACGCTAGGGATAATTTGCAGATACGAATATCTTAAAAGTAGTTGGAAAAGTTTGTAATTTACCAACATTGGAAAAGATAAAATAGTATATAACTTGTACTTTTAATAATGTTTCTGTCCTTTACTTTCTTACGAAATTCAAATAAAATTCTAATAGCAAAATTTTACTAATGTGTTGGAAAGTGATACAATGAACTCAACAATTCAAATATCTCAATTTCAAATCTTTTGTAGAATGATCCGTTTGGAAATGGAAGCTTGATTTGTATAATATTTCAGACACGCTGTGAGCGCACGTCTAAGAAGATACTCCATTGATACTTTTTGTAATAAAATATCAGACACGTTACGCATTAGTAAATCGTAGCAACAATTCCAATTTGTTCACAAGAGCTCAGGGCTAATCAGGAGTACGATCATCCCTTCTGAAAGATTTTTATCCCTTTTTCTATCAGCGCATGCGTCTCATTCCTATCCCATGTTTATAATGAGTCAAATCACTCTTGCATACCAGCTCCCACTACATCCCATTCCATTACTTCGTTACAATTGTCCTTCACTTCTCTGCTATCTTTCATTCAGAAGAGGTGCTGACTCTATGCGAATCATGGCCAAATATTTAAGTTCGCAAGGCGTTTTACTCAGAAATTTGCAGCTAGTTACAGATACATGTTGGATGAGCTGAAAGTATTTATCGTAAATCTTATATTAACAAAATGCTTGTTAATTTGTAGGTCTTGAAAATTAGAAAACTTCCAAAATTTTTCGTCTGTATATATATAACAAACACGATAGAACACAGATCTCAACTACATTAAAGTTATGATTGTACCATAGCCTAACTGGAAAAGTTACCGCATTGTCTCAATGGCAGCTTTAGATTCAAAATATGCATAAATGCATTTCGAAAACGTTGAAAAAATGGGCAATTTTGAAAGCACATGCAATAAATATTATGTGCTTCAGGATTACAAACGAAGTAGTTAAGTAACTTTCTGACATTTAACTACATCATAAGATAGATTTCCAGTTTATTTTTTAAATATAAGTTTGTAATTTTGTCCCAGTTCTTTCGATTTTGTCCTACTGTGCGGCGGAGGTCCCTCGACACTTAAGGCCCGGTAGCATTTGTCTCCACCCTTGCGCCGCTACTGCCTGCAAGAATAAAAAATTATATTCGTGGTTACAAGGTAATTCATAATTACTAAATTAAGCCTCTGGTGCAAATAAGATATCTGAATGAGTTTTTCTTATATAAAGTGATCAATAAAGAAATTAAGAGCATGGAATTGAAAATAATATTTCCAGTTAAGGTTTCTTCATTAGCAATGCTCACGTGAACTCATCATCTCACTCAAAATTGCCTCGGAAACAGAATGAACACGTCATTCTAACACACATAGAGAAAATGCTGATATTTATGTTTTGTATATGCGAAATGAATTTGAGACTATTTTTTGCCAATTACAGGAATAATTAATATTTAATCATATTGGACAAATGATATTCATTTTTTATAAAATCATTACTAAGAGCTGCTGCAAAAGCATTGCTAGTTTAACGTATTATTAAGCATAGCATGGCAAGTTGATTAGTCAGATTATTATTAATACCTTTTAGGCGCTTGTGCATGATAGTAACTTTACGTTGTGCCAGATGGGCGGTCACCAGCATATAAGGATGCACGGGAGACATTATCGTGATTCATAATCCGGATGTTTACTTTCCGCAATTCAGGTTTAATGTGGCTGACAACGACCCCTTAGTATGTCAAGAATGTCCATTATATGGTTCCATTGAATGTTTTTTGTTGTGGAATGAATTTGTGACGGACGATGTCCGGAGTATAAAATAATTATCTCTCATCGCTCTGCACTCTTAAATTGTGACATTTAAATATAGCCATTTTAGCGTTCAAATTAAATGTATAATTATTGCATCTGACTCGTGACCAGTGACGATAATCTCTGAAATACACTTTGAAAACTCAAGGGTACAAAAGTCTTCATGAAGACAAAAAGCGGAGCAAGGGCGATCTAGTAGCGATTGATTGAACTAGATATGGTTATATTTCTCCCGGAGAGCGCTGTGCTGTTGGTTGGATTAGTTGGTTCGACAGTATACTGGTTGAAATACGTGTATTCTTTTTTGAATCAACCTGTATATCTTCCTACATAGATAAAAGTGATTTTCAAGTTTCAAAAACATAAAAACAAAGTTACTCCTACAAATTGCGCACAACGAATACTTAGGTCACATGTTAATTAATCCTCGATTTGTCGGTCATACCTCAGTAGCACATACGTGTTTTAAACGTTGTTAAAACCGTTTCATACCCGCCTTTTCAACGTTTTATTCAACCAAAAACACGTTGAATCAACGCTCTTTGGTTAAATATACGATTGAAAAGGCTGACATTACACGGTTTTTATCGACATTTGAAGCTTGTGTGTGCTCCGGGGGATGCGAATCACCATTAATTAAGAATATTTGCCATGTCGGCGAAAATACAATCAACATGGTTTTACATGTTTAACTAAACGTTACGAAATTATTAATAAAATTGTAACCGTGGTTACGAACGTGTAACATATAAACTTGAGTGACTACATTTATCAAGATTGTTTTAATGTTACGTTCAAAATCACTCATTGAATAGCAACATAATTATTTTGAGTGATTTCACAATAAAGCTTATTAATATGTAACATATGATATTACATGTATTTCTTCCGGATATAAAGGTCAGACATCTGAACGAAAGTAACATTTTTTCATAGTGTATCCTTTGATATGTCTTTGTGGTATGTCTGTTTCTTGGGGGAGCTTCTTACTTTCCAATACAATGACTGGCGCGTAGTTTGACGGTCGTACAACGCATGTATTACATGTCCTACAACGATTGTCTCCAGAATGTCCGGATCTGCAAATATATTTTCGATAAGATCAGCAACGATGACTGTATTTCTTCTTTTTTGTCTGATGTCGGCTTATTCGGACGTACACACATACGTCGCATGTTTAAACCATCATGAAGTATCCTGTGAAGTTTCAGCGTCTTCCGTTAACAACGAAGCCCTGAAACGGACGAATAACTTCAACGTCCACGGCTAGTACCGTTCTCGTTTAGTGCCATTGCAGGTTTACCCTCACACATTCATCATACTCCAAGGGGTCCGTCGCTGATTAAACCATCGATATTAGACTTACAAAAATGCTTGCTTATTACATGGTTACTGCTTCATAGACTTGTCGCATCATTCGAAATGTTTCTGCTTCTGTGTTTTTTCTAAAATGTTGATGGAAGCGATGTTAAACACGTCGAATGTTGTGCAAATTTTAAAACACGTTCCTCATTATCAGTGTTTATTATTTCTTACTATTTCATAATACCCTAAGGCAAATCATCCGCTAATGTACCTATACACGCAGTGTTGACTTTCGAGTAAGTTAAAATAAAATACATTATCAACTGTCAATTTCAAAGAACCGAGCGGTCGTAGCTAATTTGATGAAACGAATTACTAATGTCTTATGATCTATTCGAGCGACCGCCATTCTGAAGATGTTTTTTTTTCAACTATTTCCCCTTAGTATTACCAGGCTGTTACTAGGATAACATCGTCAACCAATAACCGATATCGGCTTCCTTTTCACATTTTCTCCCCTGCGTTAGCACAATTTGTGACTAACAAGTAACACTACATCAAGTGGACACTTAGATCGAGAAGGGAGATATATCAGCATAAAAAATGTGTTTGCGGGTCAAAGAATAGTCATTATTGGCCTGTGGTTCTAGGGAAATTGCTGGTAAAAGATTGTGGTACGTCACTTTTAAATATATGGTGCTAGTTTACACTCAATACCGCGCACTACTGACATCCGCACATCGTTATACAGATTGCGACACCGATACATGATTAAATTTGAGTAGACACTGTCACACTATGTGTCCCCTGAATAAATTTACAAGCAGTATTCGTGTGACATTCTACGGATTCTACCCAACTCTACACTTGTAGCAGTGTAGGTCTCTACTGACTATAGCAACGTGCAGCTATTAGTCATTTGAATGTCGCCGTAGTGTGCGGCATTGACTGTAAACAAGCACTACATATTCATAAGTGGCATACCACAAACAATGTCATTAAAAACTTCTACGTCAAATTTCTCTTCATGTACAGGCAAGTGGCATCTAATCTTTTACGTCAAATTTCAGTTTTTTATGCTGATTTTAAACATTTATATCTTTTCTAGATCTGAGCATCCAATTGAAATAGTGTTTCCTGCAAATTGTATGAATGGCATAAAAATGTTCATGTTAAGTTTTGAAAATGAAACAGGGTCTATTAGTTTAGGGAGACATGTTTAGTTTGGAATTAGTTGCATTTGATAGTATTTTGATATGAGAAACAAAGCTGAAACGGTTCATCTAAACAATCGGGTCATTCGCGTCAAATTTTGGTCCGGGCCTCCTCGTCTATGTTTGTGAAGGCAAGACAGAGCATTTTTAATAACTTCCTTGCGTATAAACAGTGTTTATTTCATGGTTGACCGTGATCGGAGTTGTTACCTCGAACACGTAAACCACGACGAAGAAAATTCAAAGTTCATTATAGTTCCTGGCCATGGTCAATCAAGTCACCAGGTCAAGATTTGGATGGGCTTTCTAGGTCACATATGTTTGGGTCAGGCCGGAACACCGGGTCAACGATAGTGACTCGGTTTCGGTTATAATTGTAACTAATATTAGGATGCTTGTTTTAACCAGCACGATGCATAATTTTGTTCCACAACAATTTTGCTGATCAACCTGTGATATCGTCAGTATATTTTGTTTTAGATAGTGTTTCTTCTATTGACTTCGATTCCCTAACTTATTTATGTCACCTTTTCAGAGGGACGGAGGAGGACCTTTGTTTGTAAGTTTGAATGAACAAGAGGAATACGGACAAATAGGTATGTATCCAAAGAAAATACTAAATCAAGCTTTTTAATTTTAATACTAGGTGTGTAAATATGAAAGCGGAATGTGTGCATAGACGGCGTTAGATGTCACTGTGGTTACCGTAAAACTGCGTTCTTGGCGCCACTTGCTTGTTTTTGACTGCTGATAGCGATTTGCAGCTCTCAACCAGACAAGCTTCATGTCATAGTGTAGTGTTTAATAACGCTGAACATGGCGCAATTTGTACCTACAAACAACGACGTGCGGACAGCATTGTTTGTTGTTACCATTTGAAGAAAACTGCTGCAGTATGGCATCGCACGGTCTTCGAAGCTTACGGTTATCATGATCTTGGTAAGTCACAGTACTATGAGTGGTTTACAAAATTTTAGGTTGGCGATTTTGACGTGAGAAACGTAGAACGTGGAAGACCAACGAAAAAGTTTGCAGACAGCGAATTGCAAGCTTTGCTGGATGATGATGACGCTCAAACGCAACAACAACTCGCGTATCAATTAAATGTGACACGAGAAGCAGTTTCCCCAAGTTTAAAAGCCATGGGCAAGCTTCAGAAGGTGGGAAAATGGGTTCCACATGCACTGACTGAACGACAGCAGGAAAACCGAAAACCCACTTGTAAAATTCTACTCGCCAGGTACAAAAGGAAATCATTTCTCCATCAAATTGTGACTGGAGATGAAAAGTGGATCGATTTTGAGAATCTTAAGCGTAAAAGATCATGGGTAACTCCAAAAGAACCGCCGATATCGACTGCAAGACCAAATCGCTATGGACGGAGGACAATGCTTTGTGTTTGGTGGGATCAGAAGGGAGTGATTCATTATGAATTGCTGAAACCTGGCGAAACCATTAATACTCAACGTTACCGACAACAAATGATCGATTTGAAACAAGCTTTGTGTGAAAAACGACCAGAATATGACCAAAGACAACGTAAAGCGATTGTGTTTCACGATAATGCACCCTCCCACAGAGCAATACCGGTCAAGGAAACGAGTGTGACGTTTGGCTGGGAAATCTTTCCGCATGCGGCTCACTCACCAGACTTGGCACCTTCCGATTTGCACTTATTTGCATACATGAAACACGCACTTACTGTCCAGCGCTTCACAACTTACGAAAATGTACGAAAATAGTTTGATGACTGGTTTGCAGCACAAGAGGCAGTGTTTTTGGTCTGGCATCAATATATTGATGGAAGGATGACAGAAATGTATCGCGAGCGATGGCCAATACTTCGGATAAAATAGTTCTTAGTATTGTCATCGAATCATTGTGTCTTTTCTGTACATAAATTCCGATTTCATATTTACGCACCTGGTATATTCACAATTAATAGTTTCGACATCGTGGAAATACGCTAATATTTTACCATATAAGACTAAATTATTTCATTTGAAATCATATAATAACAGTATTGTGCGTTACGTTGCAGTGGTGATGAGCATATGATTCGGTATACAGCTTCTGATAGAAACCTGAAAGAGTTTTACTTGTATTACAAATCTCCATTTTCTATCTAATCTCCTTTTCTGTTTTCAATATAACATTTGGTCTTCTTTAAAACCAGGCAATTGACTGTGCATGATACTTTATATTGTTTTCGTTTCTAACATACCGAGCCGCCGTACTTTAGTGGGAGTGCATAAGAGTAGCATTATCAGGTCCTGAGTTCCATCCCAGTGGCTGACAATCCTGACGGAGGGTTTCCCTGGGCTTTACCTCAATCACACCAGGGAAATGACGGATGGCGGCTTCAATATAGGCCCTGGACGACACCTTCCCGAATCCTTTACCTCCCCTATCCCGGCCTGAGCCTTAGATGCCTGAAGGCCATACATATTCAGCTCATTTCATTCAGCTCATTTCGTTTATAACACTAACTAACTAACTCTATGATTTTGGAACGATCAAGTTCGTTACAGCCGTAACAATCGTTTGCCATTGGATTCTATCATGGACAACATCAAGCCAGTATTTTCATGAACAACTATATCTCGAAGATGCTTTCTAACATTGTCCTCCAAACTACGTCTCCGTCTTCCCAACGATCTCTTTCCCTCCAGTTTCCAACCACGATCTTCGTTTCCCCCATCCAAACTACATGGGCTGTCCACTTATCGTTGCAACTAGATTATTCTTACAACATAGGGTGAATCATACAGTCCATGGAGCCTTTCATTATGCAGTCTCCACCGTTCTCCAGTGACCTCGTCCCCTTTCGACCCGTGTCTTTCTCAAGACCTTATTTTCAAATACACATAATACTATGTTCATCCATGATAGAATGTACTCCAATTGTCGCAACCGTAGAGTGCTACCGGCAGAATAACAATTATGTATGCTTTCAACGTTAACTTTCTTGATATTAATAGCGATGTTAGTAGTATGTGGGCTTAATAGAAACATGCGTTACCGAATACTAGGTGTAAGTTGCCAGAAAGGGTAAGTGTTATATTGGTTATAGCATGAAACAACCGAGGAGATTATATATATATCCGGATTGCAATCGTAAACTAGTATTACGCTGGGACACAAAATTGCTTTTATTTTCTTTAGACTGATCTCGACATGCATGTAGGCATATGTAAAACAAATTGGAACAACTACTGTTTCTCTGACATCTGTTACTCACACTATCCTCCATTTTGGATACGACATATTGGATTCAAGCTATTTTGTTTAAAATGAGAGTAGGTGCAAGTTAAGCATCAAATTCATGTAAGACTTAAATACACCATAATCGCACTGGTGCAGTGTGTTTCGCCGTGTCTTGAGCTTTTCTGAAGTTATTCCATGTTAAATATGAGAAAATCGACTAATATTGAACAAAATGTAAAGTTCGGCGGGCTTAGTTTGTCTGTAACCAAGCCTACAAGCAGACATATTTGCGACAGTAAGCACACGTGATGAATGATGCATTTGTGTTGTTGGAAGATGAGAAACTCGAATTTCAAGTTTACCAAAGAACGTTGTCAGAAACTGCAAGGCAATCACAACTAAGGGGAAATACATCTCTTTTCCAGACTTGCCTAATCATGTTGTTAAATATTGGAGCACTCAACTAATTATGGATAAGTGCATGAAGATAGATAATAGCATTACGGCTATAGAGATATGTCAATATTATCGAGGAGAACTTGCTCACAAAATCGTCTGGCAAACTTCACCATTGACGGAAATATACATTAAGGCTGGAGAACCAGCAGTATTTCACCAGATGGAACGAGTGCCATTTCTACACGTTTATCCATAAATGAAAATATATGTTGCTGATGGAAAGAAAGAAAATAAAACAAGGACTAGGCAACATTTCGTTTGCACACTGGGAGAGAGATAATTATCCTACAATGGTCCAAGAATATTTTTGTCAACTCTACCAGATTTGAAACACCTTACATATACGTTCGGAGGTCGAATCACTTTCTGTTATATACTGGGACAAAAGGCATAACTTTTGTTCACGTAAGACAACAAGATGAGGAAAAAGTAGTTTGCCTTCCATGGAGTTAATTTCCTGAATTGTATATGGATACGATATTCCAGACGCTGATGGTATTGCGATATTCCAGATGCTGTGTCTCTTTCTCTCATCTTTGATAGTATGCAATCCTTGTGAATCTCATAATGAATCCAGATTGATCGGTCTTCAAAATTTAACCATAGTGTTGCAACCTGGGGTCTGTGCGGAGAGCAGACTTTATTTTTTTTAAATGTAATTTTACATATAATATCCATATTAACATTATTTGATTACTACAATCATAATAACATTTTCTTCAACATATTTTTATTCCACTGAATGTTTTCCGCTATTGGGCAAAGAAAATTGGCAAAAGTTTCGCTCGTCTCGGTTCCTGTTTACAGTTACTACAATGTCACACGCACAATGTTTAGATTCTGGTGAAATAGAGAAAATAATAAGATAAAGTTATCATGAAGTCTCGTTCATTTTATAGAATTGATAACGGTAACACTATAAATGATAAACTGGCCAAAAACAACATGGCAGCATACTGAGACGTTTGGGAAATGTTTGTTTCCAATCTCCAATAATATTATTTTCCCAGCGCATTTTAACAATTGACGAGCAGCTGGTGTCTAAACGTGGCGATTGTAAATTTATACAATGCATTCCAAGTAAACTAGGGAAGTATCCTGTAAATATATTTTGGTACTGTGATGCGGAAATTCATACCCACTGAAAGGAGAAGTCTAAGTACAACAATAGCTTGGAAAAGGCAGGCTTGTTATCACTGAACTTGTAAAGGCTGTGGCTTAATAAGGGACGCAACGTTACAACTGAAAATTATTTAACGTCAGCTAAACTAGCAGAAAATTTTCTGGCAATGAAAACAACTATTGTTGAGGCTTTGAGGTCAAACCAACAAGAAATACCTAAAGAATTTCTTCAAAATCCGACACGAGAATAATTATAATCACTGTTTGCCTTTGCCAAACTGCTTACTTTAGTATGTTATGTGCCAAAGAGAAAGAGATCTGTAATTATGCTTTCTTTCATGCACCATAATGCAAAAGCGGTGAAGAAGAAAAATTATCGAGAAATCGTATCTTCGTAAAACCAACCAAAATCAGGAGTTGATAACTATGACCATATGAGGCGATGCTACTAATGCAAAAGAAAAACTAAACACTGACCCATGGCTCTTTTTTACAACACATTGGACTACACGGCACTCTCTGCATACATTATTTCTACTCTTTGTTCCTAGATTGGAACATGAACTTGAAGGACAAGATAGGATTTTCATCATGACTCTTGGAAGAGAACTAGTCAAGACCCAACTACTAAGAAGAGTGGAGAATAGTCAGGCGTTACAACACGAAATAAAAACGGCTTTACATGCTATAAGTCTGAAGGTGGCAGGTATCATCATAGAGGAGGACAAACCTTCTACACCAAAGAGGAGAAGATAAGTACTTTGACCACGCGAAAGAGATCGCAATGTGAAAAATGTATGGTGTAAGTGTCGACAATAATGCTTTCCAAAACATTTGAACAGGCTTTGTGTAACGTGATTTGAAAACAAGTAAAATATTTGTCGACAGGTAGACAGGTGAACCTGGGGTTTCGAATATTGTATTTTATGTAATGTGTTCGTAGTAAAATATGATGAATATTTCCAGTTAATTATATTGTGCACACGGTTCAACTGTGTTAGCTTGTCATTCAGGTCAACTTTTGGTCAGAGTCGACGGGTCACTTGCGTTTGGGTTAGGTTGAGTCATTCACCTGTTGTTGTAATAAAGGATGAACGCAAAAGATGACGATTAGAGAAAATTTTGTTTTGTTATGAGATCGGACACCGGCGGAACAGTGAATACTCTCTTCTTATAATCTAAACAAAGAAGCTTTTGGGAGAGAAGCTAACTAACTTTCACGCGAGCAGTTTCTTTGTTGTGACGTTCCAGCTGAACAGTCACTTAACGTGTACCACATACTGAAGCGAGCAGCAGGAGAGAGTGAGAAAGAGTAGGGTTTATCAAGACAGTCTTTGGCAAAAAAAACAACACATATCTAGTTTCTGAAATGTGAATTGACACACAGGTCTCTGTTTCAAACAGTGTTTTTTTTTTATTTAAGTGATTTTGTGCACACAATTAGTATTCTTTTCGGAAGTGTAACATAAATCTCCAACGTCAGAATACAATAATTTTGAGTTTTCTTCCGGTACCAGAAAAAGCTTCGAGTGCCGAAGTACATTTATGGATTTCTCAGGTTTTTAAGTTATCCCTGAAGGAGGACGTTTCTATAAAGGTTCATCACATACGCCAACTTGATTTTATCAAAATGAAATCTGAGGCTGTGTGTAATAAATTGTTAGCAGATCACGGTACTGAAGTAGATTACCATAGTAATAAAGTTAATTATAAAATACTGCTAGTAAAAGCTGATTCATTGTAAATATCATAATTACCTTTCACGTCGTGCCAGACGAAATGGATCAAAACTTGTTGACTCAAACAGTTAGTACGTATGGCAAGATATTTTTCGAGCGAAGTTCTCCTTGAGTCATGTATATCCAATTCGCTCGGGAATTGTACAGCCCAAACTGCAACCTCTCAAGAGCATCCCATCGTCGATAGTCGCCCAGGGCCTACGTCTATGTATCGTATTATGGAGAAAAAGCTTTACTTCATCTGTTTACAAGATTCCCATTTTCCAAATGTCTTCCGTTTGCGTAAGGCACTGCGAGTTCCGTTCGGGCCGACTACCGGGAAAGTTCCTCCTACGAACCGCCTTCCTTTTAATGCTAGTAGAAGGGAAATCGTAAACGCAGCTAGTTATAATCAACTTCCCAACCTGGGTGTTTCATTCGAACCTTAAATCGCAGTATGACAACGCCCAGTACGAGTGTGTAAGTTAATCAGCACCTCAGGCGCAGCTCCGGACACCCCAACAGGACCTCCCACAGGAAGTGATACAACGCCTGAAACAGGCTACAGTCATCCATCCCCTTCGGACATGGACACAAAATAAGCACCGGTTGCAGACCGGGATGGTACAGTCAAAGATTCATTAGAGCAAGAGCAAGGTAAGCCGGAGATCGCTAGTGTGGTATCGGCTCCGCAGGTAAGTGCTCCTACAGTAGACAATATTAGTGCACTTATATTACCGAATAGGGAGGAGGTCGTCCCTGACGACAATCTAGATGGAGGTAAAACGTTAGTGACCTGGGCGAGATTATGCTAAGTGATCGTGCAGTGTCAAGTGGGGATTGAGCAGTATCAGTTCCGAGGAAGGATAAATAACGCAGGTCGGACGAGTGTCAGATTTACTAAATACCGATTCTCAGAAATATAAATCAACACCCCAAGTTCGAAATCGTTAAATCGATGTACAAATTTAAATGTGTCATCTGCTATGATAATTCGCAGGAAGGTGTGGAATACCGGTGCAAACAAATAGACACTTAGTAAAATCGCAAATGGAACGTGACACAAGTGTAAGTGAAGCGTCATGTACAGTGTAATACATTCAATTTGCATCTTTCATAAACAATAACAATATTCATACTACGACTATTCGATCATCTTTTCTCGTTTTCCTTTTGATACTTTTTTCTATTTGTGTGTAGAAAAAAGGAGGGGAGTAGGATTTTCTTATAATGTAAGCAGTCTTTTGCCTACGATGCAAACTTACAGAATGGCCTTACTTAGTTTAGAAGGCATAACGGCAACAAATAGACAAATCGCTTTAAAGGAATTTCTTCATACATACATCAATCATATGGCAGTATTCACGGAACTCAAAAATCTATATCACGTCTGCTTCCCCAAATATTTTTGTATTTCTCGCAGTCAGTTAGTGGTACAAGTTCCGGCAATGAAAATCATGCAGATTTACCGTTTATTCAACAGCTATTTATCGACACCGACAGAATCACAAGTAGAAAATTCAAACAGTTTCAGATAACGGGGGTTTTTGCCATATCTGGCACCTCGTACAAGTCCCAACGGAGTGTTTCATTTGACACATCCGTTGCGGACACATTTCAAAGCGGAGTCAAAAGTCTCTTGGTTTGTGGAGACTTGAATTCCGTTATAAGTAGATATCAAATGAAACTTCCTATAATTATTATTTTGCCTTGCATAACTTAATAAACACTTTCGATTTGCCATCAAGTACGACCCAATTACAAAGCTACAGTTTTTACAGCTACTTGTAAAAGCAAAATTGATAGGTGGTTTTGCATCTCAGACTTGATACTCCACCTGAGAGCCACCCAAACGCTACCCATGAGTAGAAAATTTGCATGAATTCCAACCATCTAGCCGTAATTTTACCTATTTGTTCCAAAGTTTCCCAATTCATCCGTCATAATCCGATCTGGTATTTAAATGGTAATATTATACAAAATGAAAACTTCAGACTAGTTTTCCAATCCCAATGGCCATCTTTATACTCACACCGGGATCCTAATATGACCTTAAGCAAATAATGGATTATCAAAACAAAACTCAGACTGCGCACTATATGTTAAAATAGGCATACAATGAGTTTATACTTTGGTATACTTTATTCCTTGCCTCTTGTGTTTCCTCAAAAAGTTGTTCAATAGGAAGCTCTGCGAAGAATATTCGTACGCCAATATTTTGTGGTCACTTACACACATGTAAAGGGATATATATTTTCTGACATATGAAGTTGCTACTGCTCGAGTGTATCATTTAAATGTATCTTTGTGTATTTCTTTACCACATGAAAATGCGCTTTGAATTGTAGAACATTTATGAGTTCACTGTTATTTTAGGAAACGTTCTTGGGTTCTCATCCACTTTCCAAATTTAGCAATATAATTTATTATTCATTTTACGATCTCTGTAAGAATAAGATCGTTTTATTTAAGCTACCTACATCTCGAATAAGCTACCTACATAGTTAATAAAGCGATTGATGTCTCAAATAGCCCCTTTTCCATCCATGTTGCTCCTGCCTATTCTTCAGTTTGTCAATGACTTTGCAATGGTGCACCTTTTTATTAACGAACCCTAACATTTTCTTCACAATCATTCAATATATGTTTTCTTCAATTACACACGTTTCAACGTTGTATATATTTATCACAGATACGATGTATAGGCAATCGAGAAGCAAAGAGTGACATATTTCATAGTTCATTACTTATACCCTAATTTTCGATACTACATTTAGGTTTAGTTTCTGCCGAACATACTAATCCAATAAATAAAATTGAAAATAAATATAATTTTGAAATTACCGAAATGGAATCTGAACTCGGAACAAAACAAAATTTTCGAACCGTCCTTTATTAGTAACGCCAGCTTGTAACATGACCAACATGTTTGAATAGTAAGGACCATCTAATGTCTTACTACCTGGCGTATTTGAACTAATTGTTCATTACAGGGGGGAAATTAGTGCAGTATAATATATAACTATAAGATTATTTGAAGTCACAAAGACAGCGATGGTAAAACTGTCAATGTAAAGAAGTTTCAATAATTCAGTTAAAGTTAAAGCGATGATTACATCAAATTGTGTGTTCGGTAAAGGTAAAGGTAAAATGAATTTTATGGGCGGTAACAGCACTATGGCTTACGCCCGTCCCGATACGGGGAAGCCCCTTATCTTTGTAACGTCTAAAAATAGCTGGTAATTAAAATAATAGAAGAATATAAAAGATGAAGGTGTAAAAGGTCTTCACAATCACCCCACTGGTGTAAATGGCCAGAATAAAAACCAAGCCTGTAAACGGGCCTTTACAAATAAAACAAAACTACACTATAAAACTTAATGGAAGCCTGTAAATGGGACTTTACAAAATAAAACTACACTATAAAACTTAACAGCAAAGGAGCAGAATCTTATAAAATAAACGGAAATCATAAAAAATCTTCAAAAACAGGGACTAAAAGTAGGCTTAACCCGTGGAGCTCTAGAGCTCTTCACAGGTGTTTTTTGTCCCTGACTCTCCGGCGGCATATTGCTAGGAGTCTCCGATTCTTTGGGCGGCTTCGGAGTGTCGTCATGCACAACAGACTCTGTTTGTGTTGATACGTTAACTGTCTGGGTACCAACGGAGACAGTTTTAACTGCTATTTTGGCTACAACATGGGAAAACGCACCAGAGGGAAGGGTGCGCTGAGACTCTTTTACGCGACGCTTTGCATCGCCAGCAGATATTTTCTCAAGAACCATCAGCTCTCTAATACGTTTTTCTTCTTTAAATACCGGACAGTCACGCGACCAGGCCGTGTGATCACCCTTGCAGTTAACACACTGAGGTTTCAGTTATGTGCAAGGATCCGCACCATGGCTGCTGGTACCGCATATTGCACATACAGCAGAGGTCGCTTTACACGACGTGCTGGTGTGTCCATAGTGCTGGCATTTAAAACACCGGAGCGGACTCGGTATATAAGGACGGACAGGTAAGCAATAGAATGCTGCCTTCACGTCCTTGGGGAGCTGTGGCATGGCAAACGTCAAAATTAGCAAGCTCGTGGGTTGCAGTTCGCCACTCTTTCGAGTTTTAATGCGTCTAACGTTCACTACACCTTGGCTGGCAAGTTCATTCTTAATCTCTTCTTCAGGGACATCTTGCAAGTCCCAACAAGATATTACGCCCTGACAAAAGTTCAGTTGACGGTGTGGTTCAACTTGAACTTCGAATGATCCTAAGGTTTTCAGTTTAAAGAGATTAGTTGACTGCTTATTAGTTAACGTCTCCACGAGCAAGGTGCCGTTGCGAAGCTTTTTAACATGCTTAAGTTCACCTGCAACGTGATTCAGTTGTTTTTGTATAACGAAAGGGGATAACCCCTTCAAACCACCTGGATTGTCTGTTTCACTCTTTACTTTAATCACAAGATATCGTGTAATAGACGGTACGATACTTGTCTGTTCCTCTACTTCGATTTTCTCTGATTTGTCACTGCTTGATGCATTAGCTGTATGCGCCTTCTTACTAACATCAGTGACGTTCTCTTCGCTCTCTCTCTTCTGTCTCTTTCTTTCTTTCTGCGAAGGCGACTTATTAGGATGTGGTGGAGCCATGATGAATGAAAGCCGTAAATGCCCACACTTCTCCGTCTTCGTTCTGAGGAGCCAACGAGGCTGCCGGGTACTACCCTCATCACCCTTGTCAGCAAGCTGGAAATCGAGGCGACGTCCAATGACTTGGCGTCGAAATCACTTGTACTCCCGACTGATGGTTGTGTGTTCGGTGACGAATATTATAGAAAGTACATATTTTAACTAATATTAATAGATAATTTGTGTGCAAGATTTAATAGCGAAGCAGATGCTTATTAGGTAAACTCTCTGTCCTGCATGAGTTATTAGTTGTGGCCAAATGTTGCGTGTGTTGTATTCGTTGGTTATTTCAAAACTGACCCTCATAAGTCATTATCAGATTTACCCAAGAGCAACAATCAAATTGTTTCTTAGTAGCTGCAGAATTTCATCATTTAGATGTATTATTAACTTCCAGGGCACAAAATGGAAAGCGATTTGCTTTCATATGCTGCTACAGATAACTAGTATTAGAAATATATCGAGTCTTAAAACTTTGCTTAATGTATTTTGCTTTAACATCATTGATCTACTGTTCTGATAACTTTAATTTAGAAATAGTCGCTGTTTTCTAGCCATCATTCAGCTATGGTTACACCAAAACTTAAACAAGCCCAGAGAAAAACGAACCAGCTTCAGATTCACTTTGTGCCGTGGTGGCTTAGCGGTAGAGCGGTCACCTCTGGAATGGAGGTCCTCAGTTTAATCCTGACTCGAATCTTGTGATTTTGTTGAAAAAATTCTCCCATGTGTGTGGGTATTTTCGGGGTCATTCTATGGTCTCCCATTTTCCTAATATCACCAATTCCTTTATCATCCATTTGATTTGACCAAAGTTGCCTAAAGACCTGTAAAAATTCAAATGCATATTCGTTTTAAGAGCCCGTGGTAATTAGGTTCTCAAATTATAGTTAAATAACAATAAAAATGTTATTTTAGAAAGTTGGCTAGTTAATACTTAAAAATATCTATCAAATCAACTAATTCATAATTTGAATGTACTTGTTGTTGGTGGAAAATTTCAAATCCTGGGCTATGCCGTCTTATAGTATAACGACTTAAAAAAAATTACCTTCAAAATCTGAAACAGTTCCGTTGATAAATGCTAAAAAAAGTATTAGATGAACACAGTTTCAATTTCGGATTTTAATTTAATTTGTAAGGCTTTTAGGTAACTTTGGCTAGACCGGAAATATTGCGTTTCAAATTTCAGTATTGTTTATGATCTTTCAGTATTATTAAAAATTATAAAAACAGGTGTATGTTAAGATGAGGCACCTTAAATTATTACTTTAAAATAATGTGTACATTACAGTTGGCTCATATGAGCTTTATAAACTTTGTATGTAAGTTTGTATGTGTGTCTATGTGTGTGAGAGAGACCTCTTTCGTTTTCTACTTGCTTCCTAGTGGAACTGAAGTGAACTTCATCAATAAAGAGAAAGCTCCATGAAAGAGAATTAACATATGGTTCAGTAATGTAATTCGTAGTTCTACTTTCGATGTTTTTACAAAGTTAGTTTTGTGGGTATAAATGGGCGTGTTTGCAATTTGATAGATTAAAATCGATATGGCAATAAATAAGAAAATTTTACTACCGTATCCCAAAAACCACTTATGAAATGCATACAGTGAAAAACACAAGGCATCGTACACTAAATGCATGAAAATACAATATAAATGCATAAACTATAGAGACTGAAGTCTATAGGAGGTAAGTGCTCCACTCCTTGTCGACGCTATTGACTACGCATGCCTCAAAATTTCTTTAGCCGTACTTTTTATTGTTTTGACATAAATAACTATGTGTCGAACTTTGTGACATTCTATATTGACCCTACTATTACATTTTATTCTTTGACAATATTCTTATGTTGCGAAACATGGCTATGAGGTAGTCTCTCAATCATAAACATTGCTTAAATAGATGCATCGGATCTATTTATAATTTGATTTAGTAAGTCTACACCGCTTACCACATTGTGTCGAGTTGTTGCGTCATTTGTGATGATGCCGCCTTAACTTCGAACACCTGCAGGTTCGAAATAATGCAGAAGTTTGCATTTATTCAAAGGAAGATTTTTGTTGCTTTGATGTAATCAGCTACAAAAGAATGTTTGCACCATTATTTCGGTAACAACATTATAATTTCGGTGTTTGTGAATTTGAATGCATTTCTAAATCTTTAGTGAACTTCGGATGGATGGATGGATGGATGGATGGATGGATGGATATATAGATAGATAGATAGATAGATAGATAGATAGATAGATAGATAGATAGATAGAAAGAAAGAAAGAAAGATGAAAAGATTATGAATATATTCAAAATTATGTTGTAAAAGAGTAAAATACAGTCTTTACTTATACATTCTAACTCTAGATTAATGTCACGTTACATTAAAGAAGAAACGATATTTAATTTTTCCCGTTTTCTTTCAAAAATTGCTCAGCTTAGCTAATTCACCGAAAGTTGACCTAAGCTATTTCTCTCTGTTTTATTCATCGCTGTCGTAAACACCCACACTGAGCCATTGCACAACACTTTACATCACAAAAGGGATTTATGACTCCTTTAGGAAACATATATACTTTTTTAGATTACGAAAATGCATTAATGAAAACTCCACGCGAATGTTGTTCCGGCCGCTTGAGGTAGAAATCCTTGACATGATCACATCGCAGAGCTTCGACGATAAAATAAGGAGAAAAATTAATCAGTTGGCGAGACCTTCTAGTGTGTTGATTGGGTCAATGGAAGGAAAGGAAGCACGACATAAATTTCGTTCCTATCTAAAGGTGGATAAACGAAAGCTTTGTATAAGCTGGGTGGAATACGTTGCCGATTTTCCATTTCAGGAATTAAATTCGCTCATTGTACCACACAAACAATGTAAAATCAAGAAAGCAACGCAAAACATTAGGCCATAGCTGAATCATCCACGAAAGCAACCAACATTGATAATCGATACTTCAAAGAAAACACTAACAGCGGAAAAGAACTGTACCTACGATTAAGCAAAGTAAAACTAGACCTTCCACCAATGTTTATTTGAGGCGAAATACTTATTTTTAAACTTATATACATTAGGTAGAATGACGTAAGATTACAGTTTAACGTTGCGTTTATTTTTATTTCATAACTTTTATAGCGGGAGAGAAGATTCAACATTCTGTAAGATTATACCTTAACCAACCGAATTACAAATGCTAGGAAACTGTCGCATCCTGTGCTCTGTACTGAAGAAATTCGATGCGATAAACAGTGTGTATTAGTTACATACGAAATAGTATGCACAAAATACAGGATCATAGAAAGGGAAGGGACCAAATGTTGGGCTACTTCAATTGTACGAGAAATTGACCTTTTAACCTTAATCATCCATTTTGAGCCGGTGTTTTTTATTGGTTATGCTCTAATTATTGGCGTTTAATATTGTTATAAACAGTTTAGAAAATTATTACTATAAAGTACGAGTATATTAGTAGTTTTCCTGAAAAAAGGATGTTAAAATATTTACAAAGTTTTAAACCAGAATTACTTTTGATAATGTATTATAACTTTAAAATATTTTGTGTCATTCACATAGGTTCTAAATTCATTGTCGGATATATCTAAAACATACAAACGAGCAGTTTTGAGAGAAAGGGAAAGGAAATCAACTTGTATGTCTAGAATCAGACTCTTAAGTTATTCTAAATTATTAATCTAATTTGTAAGTAGCACTTAGGAACTAGGAAATAAACATTCCAAATTAATGTAAATATTATATTTTCTTTCTAGGCATAATTTCATGGGGAAGGGGTTGTGGAGAGCCTGCATATCCCACCGTGTATACACATCTTGTGAAGTATAAGAGTTGGCTTAAAATGCATGTCTCTGATATTAAAATATGTAAAGAACAACATTAATCTAAATTCAATCTTCATTTTATTATTTGATAAATAACCACATGACTTTCAACATCCACAATTAATGGATGTAAAATATATTATATTGATAGCTATTTTCGAACACAAAGGTAAAAGAGTGAAATTATTGAGGGATAAAATACAATATTGGCATTTTCTTTTATGCTAATGTTTCTCCAAACTAACAATATTAGCTAATAAATATGTTCTCTTCTAAAATCAACACAAAATTTCAATAGAACATATTTGAGCTAAAATAGTATATCTAATCCATAAAATAAGTTACATAAAAATCATTGTAACGACATAATATTCTTAATGGGAACGTAACCTGCGAAACATTCACACAATTCAAAGTTTGTTTAGATATAATATATTGTATTTCTGTAAGTGTAACTCAAGACATTTTGTTTGTAAAGTGTTTTCAATCACATTTAAAATCACTACTACCTCCAGAAAACTTGGAATACAAGATTTATCGTGCATTTAAATACACACAAATAATAAAATAAAATTCAAGAACGAGTTTTGCATAATCAGATTTACTTTAAAATACAAGGCGTGCATTTCACCAATCTTCGCTAAGACTTTCTTAACAATTAACAAATCTTTAAGAAATCTTACAACCTTTGAAACACATTAGATTTGATAACTAATGATTTGTTAAAATAATTCTTAATAAATTTTGGTGAAACTCATCAAATGTAGTGCTTTTGAATCTGATACATTTGAACACACTTGTCTGAAGTTACAATGTGAGTTAAAATGGTTAAAATGACACAGAGTATGACTTGAGTAACGCAATGTATTCGCTTGTCGAAACTCACACAGCTCGTAATTGACAATTACATTTTCCAAGTTTATTTCATGGCATATTTTAGTTTGTATCATTCTTACTCTTAAAATTCTTTTATGGAATACCGAATGTTTTATTTTGGAAATATTAATTCGACTGCATCGACGTATTAGCTTCTGCTCTTTGTCTGTTGTCTTACTAAAAAAAACGGTTAGTTTAAAGCAAACTGCATCATATTGATAATAAAGTAAAGGGTGCTTCAGAGAATTCAAAACGTTAACTAAACTCAAGGTTTTTTCTCACCTATAATGAATGACTTATGGGTGAAATAGCAAAAAAATACGAGCTAACGTGAACATCACTTGATATTATGTACTTCTGTGTTGTTCAATTCATAACATGTATTACTTTCAAGTAATAACGCTATGTTAATACACTGTATGGTTCAAGTCATACTCTGTCATTTTATCTCTCAAGCGTATATATCAACTTCTCACCAGCATGCTCAAACAATACCTCCAATATTAATAGGTCCTATAACATTTTTTTTCAGACAAGGAATACAAATATCTCACTCCTATATTTTAGATTATTTTGAAATTGTAATTTCAAAACAGAACGCTCTAGGGTTGTCACTGTGACTGTGAAACATAAAATTACTGAAATTCGTATATTTCATTAAGTGTCTGAGCAGGTGTACCCTACCAAATTTACAGAGAACGCTATTCAAGTTACTTATGTACACCAGTAGTGCAGTAAAGCATTTCTTTAAAAAAATAAAAATTCTGGTATATTTAAATTGTATATAATAACATGAATATTATGTGTTAATATCAAAGATTGATAGCAATATAAGTTACAGTTATTTTAGTTGAAATATTTCTATATGTGAGAACAAAGAATTTTATTTTGTTGATGGTGTTTTTCCAATAATCTCTATTTCCTTACTCAGAGATTTTTCTTATATGTTTAATTTTCTGTGGTGTTTCAGTAAAAGGGTAACTCCACTATTGAAAACGTACTTTAAAATGTGCTACGTTATGACTCCATTACATAGATACAATTATACAGTTATTTTTGCATTAGTAGCTGCTCGTTCTTACTGAAGAGAAATTGTTCTGCGTGTAGCAGAAATGCTAAAAAAATAATGAAACTATTTATCTCTGGACCATAGATGATTCAATCACTTACTATATCTAGTTGAAATTTACAATAACTTTTGGTAATCCGTTACTTAGCGCAGCAGATATAATTACTTATTAGTCTTCTTCGATAATAGCCCAATGGACCAATGTTTCCATAAATATTTATTAATTTCCAAAAAAATGTTTGTAAGATTCTTATACAACAGGAATGTAAGTGTATCTGAACACACAAATATTTAAAAAAAATCACAATTGACCGAAAGGTCAGTATATTCGTGCCACTACATAAAATATATCAAATATTATTTACCCCATTATTTGTAGCTTGCAAGTTCGTTTCGGATGTCAATTACAACTCAATATAAATATTGAGATACATTCACTTATCACTAACAGAGAATGTGAGAAACTTAACAATATGTATTAGACAGCGAAAAGTTCTGTATACTGCGACCCTTTCTCTTGTTCTTTAATGGTTTTATAACAAACACTAAGTAACTCTCTGGCTTACGGAACCAGCATGTTCATTGCCGCAATAACAAACGTTCGCCTGTTATCACAAAGGCACTGGGAATAATCGACAATATTATCTTAGGAAGTTCAATAAGATTTTACTATTTAACAGCATTGAACAACACAAGATTCTTGAACTTTGTACACACTAAGTTCAACATACTTCAAAGGTTTGGCAAGCCTCCGTTACCAAAACACCGGCAGGTAGTCCATCTACAGAAATGCAAAGTCTTTGTCTTGTATGCTACGTGACAACAGTTCGAGTTTTTCGTATAGCTCGTGTTCCATTGTGATTTTGGGGGTCGTTGTTGGGGCAAAGATAGATTTTGGAAGCTGATTACTCTACTAGATGGTTACAAATCATAAACCTGCAACATGGTAGCTGCCTTTTTCAAAATCTAAAGCAACTAATTTAACGTACACTCACAATAAGAAATAAACACAACTTTTATAATGAAAATAAGTGGGAAGTTCATGTTTAAATACGTATAAAAGAAGTTTCAAATATCACATTCAAGGAAGGCGTGAATCTTAGGTGTATTATTACATTATTGAGTTGCCGTATACTTCTGAAATGTCATTATAATTTATTTTACATAAGGCACGTTATGAGTTTGCAACATGCACTTGGAAAGATGTAGGGTCAAAAGGGGTATTTTTATACATTATTCCTCATGGGTGTAGTTTTCTTACTATTACTATAAAGCAGCCACTAGCCCGAACAAGTTGGTTATGCCGTCTATTTAGGAAAGAGGACTGGAGGGTTTTTAGGAGGTAATGGAGTAATCATAAGTGTTGATAAGATATATTCCTAGTTTTAACAACTAACATATTTACCATGAACATCACCTTATAACCTTGATTTTAGGTATAGGATTGAAGAAACATATTGTATTGTGTGTGAGAATTAGACGTTAAAGTACTCCGATAAAAATAAGATAGGTGATTGATAAGTATTCTTACCTAGGGTCTTCTATAGGTACAATGGGTGAGAGCTGAATATTGTGAGTGCCTTGCCCATAAAACGATGAGAAGTTAAACAGATGGAAAGAAAAGGAGAATTGCGTATGTGGATTTGTTGTATTTATTCGAAATAAATAGATCTTGTAGGATGGAAGTGTACATATGGTCTAAAATAGGTGGCTTTGAAATCGACTTGAAAGGCTTCTTTGCATATTATTGAATGAATCGAAAAGCTTTCGCATAGATATTCTAAAGGATGAGAGTGAAGACAATGAAGTAATTCCTTTTTAGTTGAATGTAATTAGCGTTTCGTTGTCATTTTGGAAAGACGCAGATACCGTATTTCCAGTTCAATTAGAGAGTTTGCAATTGTGACTATATCTGGGATGGAAATCTCTACAGATACTCTTTTGAGTTGTATCTTGTGGTTAGTGTAAACTGTGGTTTTGTGAGAACAAGGTATAGAAACTGCACTTATGGTCAATAAAACAGAATTTTGAGCAGTGCGTGTTATGTGGTTGACAGTACAAGAGGACCAAACGGTGAGTGCACATAATGTCATCCGCTTCTTTGTCGATGAGCAAGAAGGAGGGGATGAGGGAGAAATCAGGAATTTAAACTATAACATCAAGAAAATAAAATGGGATAAATCTCAACCAAATTTGCGGCTACCGGAAGTAAAAGCTGGTTGAGATCTCAACAAATTAGCAGAAGAATTAGAGCTGGCTACAGTAATCATTATAGAAACAACAGCACCAAGAAGGAAGGAAGCGTCCAAAAGAACACCATTTTAAATAAGAAGCTTAGAAAAGCTTAAAGGGAATGAAGAACCGGTGAGTACAACTTTACAACAACACAGATTAAATAAGTACTAACAAACTAAACAACGTTACGAAAAGAACTTGGGGAGATGAAAAAGAAAACCTGGAGCAGCTTTCTAGGGAAAAAATATATGTCTGGACCCATGGATTCTGCCATATAAACTTAAAAAATATATATCCAAAACACACTATAACAAGATAACGGAGAACATAGAAAAATGAAAAAAAAAACTACAAATTTTCTCTTAAAGAAGCTTACTCGCAACGACCATCACGAATAAGATAATGCGTAAAACAAGGTAAATATGGAAGCGGCAATGATCACTTTCAATATTAGAGAAGAGTAAGAACTGAGAGAAAGAATTAAAAATAAATACCAACCGAAATCGAAAAACAATTAGAAGTTATGGCAAAGCTTCGGGACCAGACGATATTAAAAATGAAATGTATAAATCATGTAAATGAGCTTGGACACCATATCTTGCGAGGATGTACTGAAATTTATCAATCAGGAGTCTTCCCAGATGCCAGGAAGAAAGCCAAATTACTTATGCTTTTGAAGAGCGACGGAAAGGATAGAGTGGATTCCAAGTCATACTGGCTCATTTATCTGACGATTTTTTTTTCAAATGTTTGGATAAATTATGGAAGTAAAAATTAACGAAGGAATATAAAATATTGAAAACTACAAATTGTAATATGTTTAAGTATTTTGGCAGATATGTTTAAAAGAGAAGATATGTTTAAATATTTTGGCATAATGACTGAATTTCAGGGAACATACTAAAAGAGCAACTAACAAGACAATAAAATTAATACATAAACTAGTAAATATAGAAAACAACGATTTAAAGATAACAACCAAATTAATTGAAACGTACAATTACGTCATCATAAGGCCCATAGGTCCAAGCGTCCGGTGTCACTGTACGAACGACACCACACAATTGCACACAGTAAACAGAGCACAAAGATAAATACTGCTTCGACTAAGAAACTATTACCGAACAACACCGTTGGAAGAACTGCAAGACGCCACTTCGACGCTATGCATGCACCTCCAGATCAAACAATTAGGGGGCATTTACTGGTTGAAGAACAACATTTTTGAAAAAGTTAATTAAATTTTCAACGTCCAAGTTGAGGACATGCAATGACTAATAAAAGAAATAACCGGTACATGGCTACAATTTTGGAATAATAGCACAAACGCGTGATGACTCTACGCTTTCTTTGCAGATGTGGCTGAGAGGACGGACATCGATCTGGAGGCTCACGGAGAATTGATGCACTTTCTGACGGGACACGGACCATATAAGAGCAAGTTAAAAGACATGAATCTGCAGTTATCCTCCGGGAAGTCGCTAAAAGAATCTCGTTATACCAGAAAAAACGTGTGTATTGAGGAGCTGGCCGCAGATTGGAGAGGTACATAAAATAATCAACCAAAACACAATAACAAGACTATAAAGATTGGGAAGCGCAGGCCTTCTCATTCCAAGTATCCATTCTAACATCCAAGAGTCCGATCATCCGAGAAATTGAATGAGCGCAAATTCTCTTTCCCGAATAAAACGAACTATACCAATAAAGAAATAGGTATTATGAACATAAACAAAAGCGAAAACAACATGAAATACAAGCAATACGAAAATAGTGAAATTTGAATGGAACTTGAGTGAAAATGAAATGTCAATATGTTGCTGGAATCCAGCAACAATTTACAGCAGATTGTTGTAGCAGTGAACGCTCATACAATACTCTTTCTTCTTTTGTTTTATGTGTGATGGTGGTTAATAACGGGAATTAAACTGTAAAGAAATGGAGACAAATTATTCAAAACCGAGGAATCGTAGTGAAAACATTTTGAAATCCAGAAATGATTTTGCAAAGAATTAAGGAAACTCTCCCTTTTGAGAATAGGTGTTGAGGGTTTTAGTGTAGTGTGTGACCTACTTTCGTAACCTTGGAGAAACTGACGAATATGGTATCCAGCCCACCCAGAGCGGAACACACTCTCACCCATGACTCGCGTGGGTAGGGTGGAGAAGACATGAAGCGGACTGTCAGCCTGGTGAAGAAGAAAACCTTCTTAGTACTAAGTTCTAAAATCTACATATTACTAATCAGAAAATTTATTTTCGTATCTTTACAGGCCATACTGGAGTCAATGTTTTGTGTTGTCTTGCGATATCCTGTTTGTCGTAAGTGTTAAATGTTGTTTTATATAAAAAATATTTTTAAAAAAGAGAATATCCCCCCAAAATTTTGAAACACAACACCAGGATTACAATCCGGACGCCTGGTCCAAAAAGAGTCCAGCACCACCCTAAGTCCAAAACGAAGGAAAGAAAGGAGCTGCTCGGACAGCCAGAACTCCGGAAATCCGAGAACCTCTAGGGACAGCTTGAGGAAAATTTATAGAAATGAACAATTGCTTGTGACGCGTTTCCTTGGAAGCGTGCAACTAAATTTGAGCAAAGAATACTAAGAGACAGGTGTGGAAGGTGGGTCTGTAAAAATATATATTGTTGACAAATTTCAGAACCTAATACTAAGTCTTATACTTTATTTTCAATGTATCCGCCGCTGGGGAGAATATTATCTATCACCTGTAGAAGAGTTGTAAGAACCTAACCACGTACGTTGACGTTCATGTTATAGTTAATACGAACGCACTTATTGATATTCTGTTCCTCAATTGTTATATCTTGATCTGTTTCAGCGTAATTAACTTCTTTATCTACTCTTCTGATTACCACTTAAAGCATTAGTAACCGTCGGGGATATTGAGACTGCCAAAGTGGCATGATGTGTTATTGCGTGAAAGTGACATGATATCCGAATATGTCAAAGCGAAATTAGTTTTCCATAGTTGTTGCGAGCGTTGGATTTTGTAATGGAAATACAGTTATATTTGTGGTGTGAATATTCTGGATATATTATCTTATGAGGGACAATTTTAAAGATTTGCTGCAGAAACAGTTGTGAAGTTTGCGATCTGGTGTCATAATTGGTTAGGATATATAGGTGTGCTTTAGTAGACGAGGCTCCATCTTTAAGTTGCGAATAATCGGTGAAAGCCATACAATAATCCAATTCTGATTCAGAAAGACTGATGCTATGTGCTTTCTTTTAAGTTTAGAGCTTCTTGATCTTCGAGCTACTGGAGAAGCTGATCATATTCTGGATTGTATAGAACGTTCATCGTACAATCACAGAAATATATACTGCGAGAGTTGAATAAAAACTAACATTTAGCTTTTCATTTAAATTATATTTATCGCTCAGGCAGTTGCAATGAAGCCATGATATGTCTCAAGAACAGAGGTGGCAGGCTTCGTCTAAAGGACGCCTTTCTCGTCCATAACTATCAGGCAAATAGAAACTAAACGCTACCACATAATCTAAATAACTACTAGACTCCCGCAGTACATGTTTCCCGACTGCACGTATCGTAATTTGATATGCACTCAAGTTATGAACTATGTTTTGTGAAAAACGATTCTCTTTGGTCGATAGATAGAAAGGAACATACGCTTTTATTTGTTTTCCCTTTGGCATGATGATAAGTGGTCTTGATGATTGTGCACATCGTAGTCACAAGTCAGTCGTAGTAAACACATACAAAATTCTTACTGCGATTATTAACTGAGGTGACCTGTTTGGGTACTCGGCCAGGTGCCGATTACTTCTTCCACCTTTGACTGAAGTTATGAACCCTTGGGTTGATCAGTTTGGTTCGGAAATCTAGCTTAAATATGTATATAATCGTGGAAAGAGTGTGACTAGAGAAGACGTGTGAGAAAGCTGCGAGCCTTGGTTCCAGAACAAATCCGGAAAATAATTGCCAGAAATATAATTGAAGGAATGCGTGCGGTGATTGTGAAGGCATCACAATTTTTTTTACAAAAAAAAGGAGAGATAAAGAACAGGTCTTTATAACATCATAAAACATAATATCAAGTTAGATTATTGTAGGTACATCAACAATATCCTTTATGCTTTCACAAGAAAAACTTATTTTTATTATCTATTTTGATGTTATAGAAAGCTGTTCTATGCCTCTCAAAATTAAAAGTTTGTAAAAATGAAGGTGCCGGGTTCCTTCATCCAACCCTTCAATTTCTGTTCACCAGTATAGCATATGTTCTTGAATATATCAGTGTACTATTTATGTTGCAATATAGTAATAGAACTAAACCTTAACATGCTATACAAGATATACAGAAAATTTTTACTTATTAATAACATAAAATAAATGAATATCTTATCATTCAAGAAAGTGATATCAAACAATGTTACCAGAAACTCTGTCATTCTATTAATATACATAACAGATCACACGTTCTAAAAATTAAGGAACAAACAGACATGAGTACTACGTAGCAGAATGACAACTAACAAATAATGATACACAGCTATATTTTGCAGTTGAATATGCAGTTCATGCAAGCCATATAGTGATGAAACCACCTAATGAAAGGACGCTTGAGACACCTTTGCAGATATAAAGATGGTTCGGTGATTAGACTCACAAAGTTGTCAGTCCTAATGATACTCAAAATGTTCCCCGCCACCCAATCGTAGTTTTCGTAATCACCACAGGAAGCGTTATACACCTCTGAAAGCATCGATTATATTTCATAAGAAATACGGGTGTAAAACAGATCAACAGATTCATTGGAAACTTGGTGCATAGATGGCAGTGATTTCAACGGAATATTTTAAGGCTTCGTTGATGGGTTTCAAGCTGTAACGAGTAGTCCAGAGCACTTTATGATGATAGTATGTGTATGATAGTATTAATGTCCTCAAACCTTGCTGGCCACGCCACTCTAAGGATATTGGGCTCCGCCAAATTGTGTTTGGCTAGATATATTCTGTAGTCGTCTGCTATCGTTTTGTAATATCCATTCCACAGTTTTTCCATATGTATGTATGTATAATATGACATCCCTATATCGTTGTGAGTACATGTAATTACGCACGTCTTCCAAGACAGTGTTCTTTTAGCGATATAAGATGGACATGTTCCTGCTTACTACAAGATCAGTCTTCATCCGTATGTGTATTTCTTACTTTATAAAAGACGAATGTCACTACTTCTGGACCTAATTCACATATGTTCATCACGCTTTAAGCACATCTTTTTTTGTGTGTGAAGTTAGTAGTACACACATAACAGAGTTTCTGGTAGTAGTACATATGTAACCCTCTTGTAGTACGCGACTCATACTTGATGATTCAGGTCATCCAGTGGTAGCAACAATATCTGCATAGAACTGGGGTAATGTGACCAGCAAATTTATCTATCATGAATCGTTTATGCGACACGTGTTCTCCTCCTAACTATACAACCGTGAGGCATTTATTATTGCCTGGAACGTGCTTCGGAACACAAAAATTGGCATTGAACCAGCTATTTACGTACATTTTTATTTGCATTTCTACTCTCTGAGTGGCACGGAAGCTCACTGTTGAAGCGAGACGACCGATTCGGTTATGTCCAAAAATGCTTAAACAGTGGGACCTAGTTCCCTTAGTTCATCCGAGTTGGAAGCTATTTCTCGAATAGGGAAAAAGTCCACTAATTACAACGGCTAGGCAACTCTAAAAGTTACTCAGTGTTCCAAATCGACAATTACAACCGTGAATGAGAGTAGCTTGGGAGCCAATGCTTTCGACAATACCTGGAAGAAAACTAACAAGGAAGGACACCATAATCTTGGAATGAAGGCTCACCACTAAGATAGGATAGAGTTTATTTACAAAGAAGGAACATAGAAGATGAAGATACATGTTGACCAAAACTGAGTTTCCAATTCATACGTCTCATCGCATAATCCATAATAACATAAATATATCTTACGAGAGAACATTCCCAACTGATCAGTCTATATTAACATGAAATATTTTTTATTTTCTTTATTCGAACGTAAATATACCGAAAATAACGTTAAAAGACCCACGATCTGCCATATTTTCATGTAATATTTTTTGAAGTTGTGAAATTGGTCATATTTGCAAAAGTAAAATGTCGCAGTACTGCCTTGTAGTTCAAAAACCGTCAAGGAATTGAAGTATCATAGTACACAAATATAGATTAGTGGGATAGTGCTACATTATGGTGCATATCATCAACGTGTCCGCCATCTTGAAATCAGCCATATTGGAAAGGGGTATTTTTAAAAAATGGAAAGTGGACCTTGTGGCTTATCAAGCAATACTAGAATGTTCTCCGAAAGTCATTACAGGTGTCATATTTGACCTACCTCTTACGGTATTTTCACTGATAGTTTTCCGCTTGATATACGAATGGACCCCACAGTACAACTTCGTTTCTCACAAATCGACAAGGAAATAAAGTATGGTAATACACAAATGAGGAATGATGGAAATTGGCTACATAATTATAGTTATTGCGGTGCGACATTTTAAATTAGTAATAGTAAAAATTCCTGAATTAGCAAACATTGGTTAAATTCTTTAATATATTACAGGACTTAAGTAAACAGCGGCAAACTGTATTCGTTAGTTATCAATAATCTAACATTAACCTTAGTTATCAAGTTCTAACATCAACAATTTGAGACATAAATTCTATGTTCGAAACGTGTTATTGTACTGTGAGTTTTCACGGGATAGTGTATCGTTGTGGTCATCGAACAGTGATCGCTTAAAGTGCCGATGGATGAACTGCATGGTTACCGAGTATCGTGGGTTGGTATAAGAGCTATCAACGGACTCAATTGAAAATAGTGTTGAAGACACTGCTATTAAAAATATTCTAAGTCCCAAAAGTACTAGCTGCTGGATCGGGAATCAGAGTGTCCGGAAGTTAGTAGCAATGTCTCGATGAAGTGCACAGGGAAGGGAGGTTGGGGTAATATTCGGATCCTTTTTAAAGGTAGGCGTATCCGACTGTGCTAAGTGTTAGTCACCCCGCAAGAGAGAAATAGAATGTGTGGGGTGGGGAAACCCGGGTCTTCGCAATGTCGTAAACGAGTCCGCTAGTATAGAAGCTCTCCAGCTACAGACTTATGCAATTCCCCTCTTCAAGAGAGATTATGTGCTACCGTATACTATCCCGATACACTGGGCAGTATACAAACTGATGTTTCAATAAGGGAGCAATTCTATGATTCAGACATTACTAAGGTTCTCTATTATGTTATAAAATACACTAAATCGAGTTTTAAATCTATTATCCTCATCGAAATAAATTTTGAGACAGAAATACTATATTCTCCATTGGTGATAAAACTCAGCGTGCCGAACGTTTTAGGTGGGTAGGGTGGAGAAGGTTCCAAAAGATAATTTGGTACTTCTGGATTTGTCAAATTTCAATCTGCAATATAGGACTACCATCATGTTAAATACTTAATTATTTGCACCTTAAATCTTAACGAGAAAACCCATTCCCTGGTATGAAGCCTTCAGTATTCTTTTATTTGTTTCGTCAATTCCGTAAACGTGTTTGATTGGATTTATCAAGTTTTGCAACTGGACGAGTCAAGTGTTGTGTTGCCATATTTGACCATTTCAACTCATTAAACTACTTCTATAGAAATTGCAAACTCTGTGACTCAAACATTAAGTGGTTTTGATTACAGAGCCTATTACGCTAACTAGCACAGCGTGCAGCATTCTAGAAACTACTGTACTACAACATACTGCTTCTGAATGAATTTCTTAAGCACGCTTTCGTATTAATTTCTGTCTTAGCTATAATAGTTTGATGTATTATGTTTTCTGCAATTTTCTTCTATTCAGTCCTTGAATTACGACTAGCAGTGCACATTTTCTTCTTTACTGAAGGAAGATGATTTGGTAAACAGACAATGCTGATGATCTGGTATCGCATACACTTTATTTTTTGTCTACAAAAATGATAGAGAATTCTTTGTCGTAGGATATACCAAACTATTTTCCTCGTTTACTTTCTACTTCTTCTTCAGTGGATCGCTTTTATGAACGTTTTTCAATGGCAAATAATACGCTCGTTATATCCATGCAAGATACATTGTTCTACATGGTATAGGGTTCTATATTATAAGACGTATTTCTATACATTATAGAAGTACTGTATAATGAACCATAACTTTACATATGTACTGAAATTTGCGGATATCATGATCACTGTTCCATTGTTACTACAACAATTGGATTATTCTAATAAAACAATACTCGGTGTTACTAGAAAGAGGTGGGAACAGACTTGTTCATATATAGTCAAACTACAAGAACATAATTACACATGCATCATATATTGTAAAAGGAAGAAAGAATTTGATGAAATACATTAATCTTTCTTATTTGTTTGATTAGTTCATTTTGTGGCAAACTCAGCTTAACAGATAAACTATTATTTCAAGAAACTAATTCCAGCAAAGGTGACAATTTTTATGAAGTAAGCTGAGCTTACTATAAACAATAAACTAAACATATACAAAGGAGAGATCAGATATAAAAGTGTTATATTATGTTACTTCGTCAGTTAATCTCACGAAAATTCATGCCCTGGTCTTATCGAGGAACGAGATTTTGATTCCCTCCTGAGAACTAGTTTCGCCTAACTGGTAAGCCATAACATTGCATCGTTACGTTCTTCACCAGACTTCTGACGCCACTGTCGTACAGAAAAAAAAACACTCTTAAATTCTCCGTAAACAACACATCTACTCGAAAAACATTGTCCTACAGGCACATTCGTAGTTTCCTAAATTTTATCTGCGACATTTAGGAATCTAAGGCTTACGCCAGGATAGGGGAGGGAAAAGGATATGTAAAGATGTCGGCAGAACCAAAATTGAAGGTACCATCCGCGATTTGCCTGGTGTGTCTGATAGAAACCCTGAAAAGATCTCAGTCAGGATGACAGGGCGCTTGGATTGAATCCACGACCTTTTGAATGGAAGCCAACGCCCTACTACTGAGCCATGACCGGTAATTGTTTCTTCAATTTTAAGACTAAACATAATGTAATTATAACAATGTGCGTTCTATACGATTACCAGTTAACCAGTCATGGTTCTCAACGGTAATGTTCTCGGGGGTTTGCAGAACTATTCAGCGATATCCACGATGAGTACTAATAATCATGAAGGAACTCCGTTAACTATGGGGTGAACACTCATGCTCCATTATCACCAGTGCAGGGATCTTCCTACGTCCCAAAAGTCTCCTCAATACCACAAAAAATTAGCGAACACTCCCCAGAAGTAATTGATCTACACTCCTCTAGAACCCAAACATAATTTTAACAAGTGAATTTCAAATTCAATCTAACCTACATCATCCCAAAGTAATTGGATCTGTACATGTTAATATCATCGAAGATATAGGAACTTATAACACGATGATATCTATTATTCAAATATATACGACAATTTATGTTTGTAAAACTAATCTTTAAAACTATAATAAACCTGCAGCTGTCTGCATGCAACATAATCCTTGGAAATTTTGCATATATTAGTAACATTTTTGTTGGACTGGCTAACACTGCCTTCTTGAAACGTCATGCTGTGCTATGGATGCTATGATTTATAAAAAAAAAATCATGATGCTGTGTGATGGTGTCTAGCGATAGAAATTTTATTTTAGTTGTGTGTCTATGGAAATCATCCGTTTTAATAATTTTGTACAGCCTGGATATGCGTTATACACATAAACGAAAGGATCAAGTTACAAAGCTCCATACTGAACTTCTGTAGTTACGATCAGAGGAGATGCAAAGGAGAGTACAAAAGCAAACCAGATCAGAGAAACACGAGATATTCACTGAATAAGGAAACAAAGTAACCCTTGACTCACATGATGATAAGCGTTGTATTTTAGATTGCAACATCCATACACTATCCTGGTGTCATTATCGATTAGAAAATGGTACAATATGTGATCGATGTGCATAAACTTTTATTTTATTGTTACTCCTCGAATTTCCTTCGCATTTAATGTTAATAAGAGCTTTTAAGTCTTGAAGCTCATAAGTCTACGACTCTTGTATATGTATCTAGAATATAGTAACTAACAACACTGCTTACGATACACATATGTTGATTATCGCAATAACAAGTGTTCACTACAGGATTATATTCTGAGCAATATGAAACAATTGCGATTCACGCAATGCATTGTACACTGTCGCACCGGGAGGCTGTAACTCGTTGTTCCCTATTGGATGCCGACAATGTTGACTTGCTTAACCGTATATAACTTGCCTATCCCATGCAGGTGCAATCTGACGGTTTCAGCAGGAACATGGGATCTTTCTATAACTTCATCACACGTTAAACCATAATGAATGCTTTCAGAGACTCGTCAACCAACACATGTGGTCGTTCACTACGAGGTTCATCAGCGAAACACATATGCGGCGACTTGATGCGGAAGCGGACAGGTCCACTTTTAAGTTATACAAGAAGGACATCCGAACAAGCTACTTCGATACCTCCATTCCCCTTTTACACTGGACGAGCTATGACTGCTGAGTATGAGCACCATGCTTCTATTACTGAAAGTCGATGGTTAGACACACCACCGATCACTTGGCAAGAACGTGCGTTATTTAATTTCGTCTCTGTGAGCGCATGATTAATGGCCCATGAAAAACTTTTTTGGTTACCTTGTACTATACAGGGTACGCAATTTATCTTCATCACCCTCTATAATGGAGAAACGGAAAGAGGGATAGAAGCGAAACTTTGCAAGAAGCAACGACATGGAGGAGGACATCTTCTCGTAAATTAGGCAACAACATCCAATGAACAGTGTTGCCAAACCAATCTAGACTTATAATTTTAAATTCAATGTCCTAGATTTAATTTCATAATTTGAATGGGCAATGAAAACAAAGGCATAAGAGATGGCAGATGAACACATAGACGTTTTTTTGTTCAAAGCAAAACTTACATGTACAAATTCTTTTTAATTTACTGTCCACCAAATTTAACAGTAAAAGATTTTCAAGTTTATGATGAGTGGTTAAGGAATTATATTTTTGACAAATAATTGAAGATTACTTTTATAGGTGACTATATAGAGAGTGGCATTAATTGGTATAGGAATAATTAATAGTAACCACTGCTACAAAACAATGAAGGTGGAATCGATACTTGAGTTTTGTGATGTTCCAAATTTGATACAGCTGAGAATCTTATGATTCTCTACTGATAGTATTAGATCTACTCCGTACTAACTTTTTAGATAATAAAATGTATTTTAGTGTTCCGCAAGTAACAAAAGTTGACACATTTCATCTCGCATTCATTTTTCAATGGTTGTCAGAATTGGAAAGTAACCATTTTACAAACGGTTATAGCCATGTAGTCAACGATTTTAATAATGTCAATTTTCATTCATTATACGTGGACATGAAGAATATCAAAATTGAGGCTGAAAATATGTTGAGCGTTAAGGACTTCTTACGGAACTATATGAACAAATTTATGAATGTTATAATAACAATATTCTGACAAAGGATAAAAGAGGTAAAATTTCTTGTACGGACGAATGGATGTCCAGAGATTTAATAAAAGTTAATAAATAAGAAAACAAAATATGTTATTGCGTTTAAGCGCAAGGATAAAGTGGAAATGTATAGACGATATGCTGATCCTACGAATATTACAAAAGAAAACCTACAGTGAAGCACGTAGATAGTATATCAACATCTAGAATTTAGCGTCAAAATTATAGTCAATTCTTCTGGAATCAGTATAACAGAACTATACGCCAAGATGTTATTAGGAAAATAGAGTACAAGGGTTTACCTATTAGTAATATTACTGACGTTGTGAATTATTTTAAATATATATATATATATATATACCCATCTTTAATAAAGATGAAACGAGCACTGTGAATAAGGTTGCTAATAATATTAGTGTAGAAGTTCTTCTAATAACTCAATAGTATATACAATCAGCTATAGCCAAATTGAAGTCATCAGCAGCCATTTCTTATTTTATACCAAACTATGTTATAAAATGCGGCCGTTCAATGTTGATACCACATCTAGTTGAGATATTTTACAAATCTCCGGTTAATGGCATTTATCCTGTAATATGGAAAACTACATATATAGTGCCTATGTACTATCATGGCCAAAATTATGTTCACATGACTTTGTTATACACGATTTTTCTCTAAGCCTACAAGATAGGCCACCCAACTAACGTTGAGTCGGCGGTGTGTGATTCTGAGAGAGTGTGAGTGAGCGAGCAAGCGTTGGAATTTTCTTTTCTTTAACAGAAAACATTATCACATGTCCTGGGTTCTGAAAAATATATTTATGATTTCTTGTAGTATGTAGCAAATAATGAAAAACTTAAGAGAGTCCCATTTCAAACAATAAAATAGGAAACGTAACGCCATTTTTATTTTAGATGGGCCACTAGTTGAAGGGTACTGAAAAGTTTAATTCAAATTGTCCAATAGAAAAGATCCTTACTGAACATGGAGAAACAAAAATGAAATTTAAAACCCATGGTTTCTTTCTTTTTTCTTTCTTAATGAATTCCATAGAACACTAACGTTATGCATGAAAGACAAGAGAAAAGGTCTGTTTCTATCAGTTCTTAAAAATAGGGCACGATGCACGATATTTATGCTTGACAATTTCTGATATTATGTTGTTATTTACGTTATTTTGTATGGGCGTGCCTATGATATTGTGTGTGCGTGCATGTGATAAACATCGAAACGAGTATGCTTTCTTCCGAGCACCGTACTTTACTTGGTACAACGTTGGTTTCGCATGCGGTTGGACCTCGGTTTGGTACCAGCGGCTGACTGTCCTGACTTAGGTTTTCCCAGTGTTTTCCTCAGTCACGCCAGGCATATACCGGGATGGTACACTTCGCATCAAAAATATTGCTACAGCGAATGCCGTGCAGCTAGGTAACCCAAACGGCACCTTCTTTTCCCATAATCGTTTCCAGCAAACAGACCCCCTCTTTCTCCTTCCTTCGTCTCGCTCATATAAGTAAAAATATTAAGTTCAGTTCCCACCAATCAAATCTAACAGCAAGAGAGAAGTGAATTTATATTTTTGCAGGGTTATTCGAATATATAAAGGGTGCTTCAAAAATTCATTAAATCACTTTCAAAATGGAGACCAAACTTGATGGTCAGATTAAATACTTATGATTTCCAGTGAAACTGCAGAGTTTTGATACACATCTAGGATAATGTCAAATGTGTAACACACATTGTTTGTTTGCGCGGGGTTAGTCTGCAAATTCGGTGGGGTTTATTAAACATACTGGTTCGGAATACTTTGTAATAAAGGATGCTGCCAGGATTTTCAGATTGGTGGCGTAATGTCAAAATTGGGAGGGTGGACGTAGAATTTTGCACAGTT
>JAGDQP010000136.1:0-32588 GCA_022664845.1 Lepisma saccharinum
CGGCAGATACAAAAGCAACAATGCTTTTCTGATTTGCTTGTTTGAAAGGCAAGCAAAAAGTTTCTGTTGCCATGCGCCACATACAAAAGCAATTATACCTTTGTAATTTGAATGTTTGAAAGGTGGAATATACAGTTTCTGTTCGCATTAAAATGATGTAAGTATAACGAGAATTTACATAAAAATTTACCTTCAATTTCCAAAACTCGGGACCGTTGAGGCAGCAGAAGATATTAACTTATAATTCCAAAATTTTGTGCAGGTGTTGTTGTTAGAAAATAGTAACTTTTAAGCACTACCGCAAACTGATCAACTGATTTTCTGATTTTTTATTGATTTTTGTATTTTAAGAATTTTTAGTCCGATTTGGGGAATTTTGGGCCTATTGAGGCGACAGAAGATATCAATTCAGAAGACAGAGCTGTAAGATTTTGCACAGTTTTTAATGGTGGGAGTTCACAACTTTTCCGCACTACCGCAAAAAGATCTAAGAGACTTCGATTTTTTCGAGCCGCCCTACTGGTCAGTGATATATTACTACACTTCCGACGATTGGGATGTAACATGAGTGTGAAGCTACACTTTCTGCATAGTCACTTGAGTTATTTCCCAAGTAACTTGGAACAGTTCAGTGAGGAACACGGGGAGAGATTCCACCAGACAATTAATCTCATGGAGAAAAGATATCAGGGAAGGTGGAATATTAACATGCTTGCTGATTTTTGTTGACTTCTGAAAAGGGAGTGACGTTTTGCATTCTTTTCTTTCTCAACTAGCTTCATTTATTGACTTGTGTTTCATGTGTATGTTTGAGTAGCCATTGTTATTGCTTCAATAGGTGTTACAAACCACTGAACTACTTTCATTTATGTATGTACTACTATAGTACTTACCAAGTATTTTAACGTATTTGGTATAGTACGTGTATAAGTATTACTACTGCTACTATAAATACTATAAAAAACAACACTAATGGCGATTAAAGCATTGCAGATATGTGTTTATATATTTACCATAGAAATTTAAATATCCATGGGTAAAATTGACGTATTAATACGTAGTGGTTTCCATTTTTGTTTATGCAGTACATATGTGTATGTAGATTTCAACACTTAAATGTCTAATGTAAATTAAAAAATACATGTGCTACAGAAAAAGTAATTATATTTTGGACATCTACGCATATTTCCGATTTCAAATCATCCTGAACATTCTATTTATCTCGAGTTTCCAATTTTCTATATATTTTTTACAATACACAATTTTCGTCATTTTCCCGTGTTTGGGCGCTTTTTCTGAAGAAACCTGATGTGTTAGCGTAAAACCTAAGTTCAGTTTCGTTATCAGCGTCCTCCAATTATATAAAAACATAACAAAAATCTAAGTCATCACAAACTTCATCTTAAAATGTCGGATTTTTTAATCTGTGGCTGGTGACGAGCCTGATGATTTTCCTCGAAATGCACAACTTCGATGAAAAGCAAAAGAAAATTGGCTGGACTCTACTTACCGGTAGGTGCAATTTCTGTATGTGCCTGCTGAAACTGATCAAGACAGTACAAGTTACTTGTGTTTAATAAATATGCCTCTTAATTATTCCACATTTTTTTAAACAAAATCATTAAATATTCTGCTTATTACTTTGTAATAATCGAAAAATCTTTTGATTACTTTGGTGTCAAATTCCTAGAAGTTATAGTGCTTGTTTGTTGTTTACATAAATATTTTTGGAGGAAATCTTCCATGCAATATTTTTATTTCCAGGAAACGGGGCTGCTACAATGGATGAAGCTATCGAGCTTACAGGTATGTTTGGCATTCTTTTTTCTCGCAAAGAAAAATGGGATAAATTTATCAGTAGTTTACGTTGTATTACTCAGTAAACATACTGAATAACTGGGAGCCTTTAGCAGTAAAAATAGCACCGGTGTGTGGCTTTCTTACTCTCTAAATCAATTAATCCATATTATGATCAAACATCCTATCATATGTGATGATTCGTGATTAATGTAACACAGTGATTTCGTCAAAGTCCTGAATATTGGTCAGTAATTTGTGTTTGGTCTGTCCTTCACCTTTAGCAAAACCTAGACTCTACTGAAGCAACAGCTGCTTGAATCAGATGTTTAAACGTTTTCTGGGGAATTTCATTCCGATATGGCACAAGAAATTCAATCAAGGAAAGTATAAGTGTTGAATGTTTAGGTCTGGTTTGCATTAAGCCTTCGCCTATTAAGTGTTCTATGAAGATGTGACCTAGAACTCTCTACCTGTGATTAATGTGGCCTTGCCATCAGAATCCGCTCGTAACGCAAAATAAATAAATAAATATATTATATCCCTGAAATGTCATCCGCATCCCGCTAACCTTCTTCCTACACGGTGAAAACTGTTTCTTATAATTGAGAACAATTTCTTATCTAGAACAACACCTATTGAGAACAACACCAAGAAACAATTTTCTTAGAAATGAGATAGGCTATCAACATTTTCACTTAATTTAAAATGTGAGCCTGTCGATTTTGAAATAATTTCAGGGTTCTAATTTCTAAACAGACATATTCACCGGCGTGAAGTTTCCGTCAGATTCATATTCATAATAGCAGATATTTATGGTTGACAATTTTTTATCGTCTACTGAACTTATTATAATGCAAAAACAAAAGTGCGTGCACCTAGACGGAAACAAGGACAAATCATAGTACTAAATGTCTTGTCCCAGTATACTGATAGGATGGCGCTAGTTTTTTCCCGAAATTGTCTAACATCATACTCAAATTCTTATATATGATAGCTGCTATTATGGTTGAAAATTTTTGCCGTCTAAATAACGCATCAATTCCAAAAACAAAAGTATATGTACCTAGACGGAAACAAGGACAACAAATAGAACTAAGAATCCGATCCCAGAATACAGACAGAACAGCCCTAATTTTGCCCGAAATGATCTAGCATTATATTCAAATTCATATTTATGATTGCGGATATTATGGTTGACATCTTTAAACTTAAACTTTATTTTTATATGGGCCAGTTTAGTAACTTTGGACTTCGGCCCGTCACGATTTGCCTTTAGCTGTTAAGTGTTAAAATCAACACCCATGCCCCTGCCGGGACTCGAACCCGGGACCGTTGAGTCGATAGCCTACCGCCGCAGACCGCTCGACCACCCGGCCGGCCTTATGGTTGACAGTTTTTTGCCCTGTAATCAAAGTATCAATTCCAAAAACAAAAGTGGTGCACCTAGACGGAAACAAGGACAACAAATAGAACTAAGAATCCGATCCCAGAATACAGACAGGACAGCGCTAATATTGCCCGAAATGATCTAGCATCATATTCAAATTCATATATATGATAGTAGATATTATGGTTGACAATTTTTGTCTAATTAACGCTTCAATTCTAAAAAAAAAAATGTGTGCATCTAGATGAAACTAAGGACACCACATAGAACTAAGAGTCTTCTCCGAGGATACAGACAGAACAGCGTTAATTTTGCCCGAAATGAGGTAGCATCATATTCAAATTCGTATATATGATAGCAGATAATGGTTGAAGTTCTTTGTGGTCTAATTAATATATCGATTCCAAAAACAAAAGTTGGTGCATCTAGACGAAAATAACGACAACACATAGAACTAAGATTCATCTCCCAGGATACAGACAGGAATTATGTAATTTCGCCCAAAGCAAAAAGTGTCGGTTTTTGGATTCAACGTATAGGATCGAGACCGGAGAAGCGGTGTGCGTACATAGATAACACCCAAGAATGTCACAGGTGCACGTAGAAGAGACCAACAGAAATCCAACAGACCAAAAAATCCTGCTCCACGATACATCAAGGAATGGTCTGATTTCGCCAAAACTAAGAAATAGTGGTATCTGGATTCAACATGTAGGATTCAATGCCATGCAGCGGTGTGCGTACGTACATAACACCGAACAACATCGCGGGAGAACCTAGAAGAAACCCACTGAAATCCAACAAATTATGAATCCTGCCCCAGGATGGATTTTGTTTTTGGTAGCATATATAGAGATTTTGTAGCGTATTACAAAAATATGGTAAACTGGTAGTTACTTAAATATTGTTTTATCTACAGAATTTTCATTACATTTTGATGATTTGCCATCTGTTGTACTCCCTAACTACTGTTTTATTTATAATGAAAATCAGATACAAAAGAAAATTCAATGATAGGTTTTTTTACCACAGATACTAAAGAATCTGAACCAAATATTTTCTGCACACGCAATTCCTTTTGGTACAGTGTAAGTGAAAATCGTGGGATTTGAAGAAGAGAGAATAAATTATTTTATTATTTAGAAAATCCGATACGAACATTTAATGGTATGTTGTTCCACAAGTGAGAATGGGTATTGAGGAAGAGCGAAGAAACAATTTTATTTATTAGAAAATTCAGATGCGAACATTTAATGCTAAGTTGTTATAACAATTACCACCCAATCTGGAATAAATATTTTCTGAACACGTAAGTGATCTTGATACATGCACACTGTAAGTAAGAGTGGTGGGAAATGAGGGAGAAACAAAAATATATTTTATTTATTAGAAAAATCACATACGAACATTTAATGCTACGTTGTTAACACAATTACCACTCAATCTGGATCAAAACTTTTCTGCACACGGAAGTGACCTTGATTCATCAACACTGTAAATGAGAACGGTGTGAATTGAGGTAGAGGGAAGAAACGATTATATTTATTAGAAAAAACAAATACTAACAGTTAATTCTACTTTGTTACCACAATTACCACCCAATCTGGACCAAATATTTTCTGCACATGGCACTGACCTTGATATATGCACACTGCAAGTGAGAATGGTGGGAATTGAGGGAGAGGAAACAAACGATTTCATTTAGTAGAAAAACAATATACGAACATTTAGTGCTACAATGTTTCATTTCATTTCATTTCATTTCATTTCATTGAGTACATCTGGTGACAACATAGTTGTATTAGAGTACAGTCAAATAAAAGAATTACAAATAATTACATACAGATTAAAATAATTACATACAAATTAAAATAATTATACACAACAACAAGATTATAAAATTCCATCTCAATATTGATATGAATGAAGATATTGAAGAATTTCATTCAACGTATATCCTTCACTTTGTATTAATATTTTTTTTACACTTATTTTAAATTTGACATCCGCAAGATTTTTTAATTGATGTGGAAGAGCATTATAAAACTTTATACCTTGTGCCATATAGGATTTGTTTATTTTCTCTAACCTTACTCTGGGTTTAATTAGTAGGTCATTGCTCCTTGTATTATAGGAATGTATGTCAGAACCGATTATAAAATCCTCCTTACGCGTTTTTATGAACATGATGACATGTAAAATGTAAATGCTAGGTACAGTTAAAATATTCATTCTTTTAAAATGACCTCTACAGGATTCATAACTAGATAGTCCTAGGATGACTCTAAGTGCTTTTTTTTGCCAGAGAAAGACCTCCTTTGCTCTTGTGGCAATACCCCAGAATATTATTCCATAACTGATATGCGACTGTATCAATGCGTGGAAGCTCATTTTTAAATATTCTAATGATAAATTGTATTTTAGCTTGCGCAAAATGTAAACATTTCTTGACATTATTTTTAGTATGTGGTCGATGTGAGCATTCCATGATAAATAACTATCCAAATAGACTCCTAGCAATTTAACAAACTTGTAATCATTGATGGAACGCCTTAAACTATTTGAATAAAAAAAGATATTTTCTGTTTTCCTTTCATTCATAATTAATCCATTTGATTGAAACCACTCCTTTGCTAAATTTTTCTCAATCTCAACTTCTGCACTTAGATGTGTTAAATCAGTTCCACCCATAATAATAGTGGTATCATCCGCATACAATACCGGCGTAGATCGTAAGGAGCTTGGAAAGTCATTTACATATATATTAAATAAGAAAGGACCCAACAATGATCCTTGGGGAACACCTCTATTAACTATTAAGGGATCAGATAGCTCTCCACTCACCCTAACGACCTGTTTACGATCTTTCAAATATGTAGTAAGAAGACTCAAAGCAGTAGTATCAATACCATACAATTTTAACTTTTTAATAAGTAGAAAATGAGAGATGGTATCAAAAGCTTTGCTTAAATCAATAAGAGTTGCGGATGATGACTTTTGCTGTTCTAGATTCATATAAATTGTATTCACCACTCCGTCGATTGCGTCAATAGTACACTTGCCTGATTTGAACCCATATTGACAACTGCTCAAGAAGTTATTTCGTCGAAAGTACATTTGGAGCTGTTCCAATAACAGACATTCAAAAACCTTTGACATTATCGGGACCAAAGCAATTGGACGAAAATTGTTCAGATCTTTAGTATTACCCTTCTTATGTATGGGAACAACTATTGTATTCTTTAAAACATCAGGGAAGACACCTTGCCTTATAGTCATATTTATCAAGAAACAAACTGGAGAAATCACTAAATCGATAATATGTTTCAATAGAACGGAAGACAAGCCAAATACATCCTCCGAATTACTAGGCTTTAGCTTCTTTACAGCGAGTACTATACTGGCCTGCGTAACCTCGGAAAATTTGAATTTTTGTTTCTCTTTTACAACTTTCATGAAAAATTGCGATTTGTCAGTTGACTTGATATATGAATCGTCATTCATACAAGGAATGTGGTTGACGAAGTAGTTATTAATATCATTCACCTCAGTGTCAGGGTATATTTGAGCCTTAGTGAGGCAGGAATTTTTCTTTATTATATACCAAGCAGTCAAATTTCTATTAGAGGACTTTTTAACAAGGGAATCATTGTAATTAATCTTTGCTTTTATAATTTCCTGTCTATACATTTTCTTTAATTTTGTATAAATACCTCTGGCCTTTACACTTCCATTTTTAACATGACTATACCAAACAAGTAAATCATTTTTCAATTTTCTAAGATATACATTATACCAAGGACAGAGGGAGCCGTTATTTTTACGTTTATACTTATTATTAGAAATCATGGGACAGGTTTTGCTTATTCCGTCTCTAAGTATTTCCATGAACTTGACCCAAGCAGCGTCTATATCAGTAAGAGATTGTATTTGCATCATCTCTTGCGAATTTATAAGATAATCTCGAAGGGTCAAAATATTGCTTATATGTACTCGTCTAATATTGAATTTTTGGTTTTGAATAGACCTTCTCACAGAGTCGCACTTAGCTGGTATAGTATAAATCGTCCACAGTTACCACCCAATCTGAATCAAATATTTTCTGCACACGGTTGATACATGCACACTCTAAGTGAGAATTGTGGGAATTGAGGAAGAAGGAAAAAACCATTTTATATAATAGATAATTCACATACGAAAATTTAATGCTACGTTATTACCACAGTTACCACCCAATCTGGACCAGATATTTTAAGCACACGCAAATGACTTTAGGACATTAACATCCTAAGCCAAACTGGTGGGGATTGAGAGAAAGCGAAGAAACCTTTTTTTTTAATTAGAGGTGATGTACTGAATGTAATGTGAATGTGAATCTGAATCTGAATGTGGATCTGTATCAAAGATGGAATTCATTCGAAAGTGAATGTGAATCTAACTTCTAGATTGACATTCATTTGAATGTAAATCTGAATCTAACTTAAGCCCGGTTTAGTTATATGTTAGTAAGTTTCTTTTATTGACCTTCTTTTCATAAGTCTTTAAAGTGTTATTCTATGGGGGGAAATAACAGTTGTGAGTGAGTTTGAGAGATGCTTTAGATAAGGGTTGTTATGGATTTTCCTTTGGGCGTAGTGTTGTCCTCAATACTACAATGCGTGCACTCCTGATATTTGCGGGTGTGATGTATGTACGAACACCCATTCTGAACGTTAATACCTATGTATTAATCAGACGGAAATTTATTTAATTACAAGCAAAATACCGTCCTGCGGACTATCCCGAGTTAGGTCTCTTCATATGTTGGATTTCCGAAAGGTTGTTCTATTTTCACGTCCGAACTTTTTATGTGTTAAGTAGGAGTCTAGACCATTTGTTGGATTTAAATTCTACATGACGAACACGAAAATCTATATTTTTTACCTGGGAGAAAGTAGCTCGGCCCTAGCGGTTTACTTGGGAAAGATTTCTTAATTGTTGGATTTCCATGGTTATGTTCTAGGTACACCCGTGACGTTTCTGGGTGTTATGTAGGTCCACATAACTCTTTTAAAGCTTTTAATTCTGTATATAATACCGATATAACGATATTTCTGACTTGTGACGAAATTATCTCCTTCTTGGATACATTTTGAGGCAGCATTTTTGGTTTGTTGGATTTCAGTGAGTTTCTTCTAGGTTCTCTCGTGAAGTTTTTAGGTGTTATGTATGTACGCACACAGCTCCATAGGATTGAACCTATATGTTGAATCCAGATACCGCTATGTCTTAGTTTTGGCAAAATTAGACATTTCCTAGATATATCATGGAGCAGGATCCTTGGTTTGTCGGATTTGTGTTGGTCTCTTCTACGTGCACCTGTGACATTCTTGGATAATATCTATGTACGCACAACGTTTCTCCGGTCTCGATCCTAAACGTTGAATCCAAAAACCAACACGTTTTGCTTCGAGCGAAACTAGATATTTCCTGCCAGTATCCTGGGACACGACTCTTAGTTCTATGTGTTGTCCTTGTTTCAATCTAGATGCACCCACTTTTGTTTTGGAATTGATGCGTTAATTATACCACAAACATTTTCAAACATAATATCTGTTATCATATGTATGAATTTGAATATGATGCTAGCTCATTTCGGGCAAAATTACCTCTGTTCTGTTTGTATCCTGAGCAAGGGCGCCGATATCGGGCAAGCTTTGGGGGCCCTGGCCCCCCAAATTTGAAGTGCCCTCCGCCCGGTTATTCGTTTTCCCTTTCTACTAAGCTTATCTCCTTTTGGCAAATCTATTTCATTGATAAATTCCTCCCTGAAACTCGTGTGCTACAGTACTTAAATAAATTACATCATGTATAGTTCCTCTCATGGGGCATTACAGCTCCTATAATGGCTAAAGGAGTTAATTCGTGCATTGCTTGTGTTATTTCTGGAGTTTTGTGCATAACATCGATAAAGACCATTTAGTAAGAAAAGAAAGAATGATAGAAAAAATTTAAACGTATTTTCTGTATCAAAATATTATTTTTGTCCATTAGCTAGTCATTAAATGGAAAAGTGAAATTCTGTGTATTCTTCACGTATGTGTCCAAAAACCTTATGGTAGAAAATGATGTTAAACCCAAGTATGCATTGTGTAATAATTTAAGAAAATCAAGAATGAGTCAATTTGACCCAATCTTGGCGTTTTGTGTAACTATTTTTAAATGTCATTTTATATTAAAATAACAAGTTGTTGTCGGTTCTAGTGATCACATGTCTCTTTCCAAACGACCTACACTTTATAATGTCTCAATAAAGGAGCGACGAAACGTGGACGATGCTGCTTGTGTAGTGGTAAAGACAAGTACTCCGCATACTGTAAAAATATTTAATCGCTTCATTTGCAAGAATCAGAATACAACAGATACGGTGTGCTTTACATGTGAGAGTGAGAGAGTAAGGTAGTTTGATTCTGGTAATTTTATATGTAGTACTTTATATGTGTAAATAAGTAATAGACTCATCGTGCCTTCATTTTTGTGCAGCCATTAAAATGGTTACATGGTTAATATGATGTATTATTTTTTCTGTATTTGTCATTATTTTGTAGTATCTACTTGAAAAAAATAAAATATAATACAATGAAATAAATACAATATATTGAACACCCCCATACTCTAAAATAGCTTGATTTTGAACAAGTACTTTATTTGATACGAAAAATATACATGGGTCGAAAATGAGTCATCTTGGCGTTCCGTGAGATGAAATTATCTTGGCGTTCAGAGGGTTAAGGATCATTCATCGTGATTTTGTCATATATAGAAACATAATTTAAGAAAACGAAAAACTATACAAGAAAAATAAGTGACAAGAAGAACTCACACAAAAGTAGGAGTAGACTTGCACTATGAAATATATTTGTCAAACTGCTGTTTGGATTCAATTATTGTTTACCGTTAATACCGTAATTGTGAGTTTCTAATACAACATACAAATAGAGAAACATTATACAGCGGGTAGGAAAAGTATTTGCACAAGTTCAACAAAGAGGAAAAACAGACTGTAGCTTACGTAAAACACGGACCATTTCGAAATCTCTTGCCCTTTTATGATAGTTTGGATGCCTTAGATAGAATACTATAGAACTAACTACCACTCAATACATCTGTAAGGTAACAGGCAACGAGAGAGTGAAGACAACGTAAATTTATCGCAAAAAAAAAGTATTTGGACAACCCAATACTACTCTCGAAATAAATGTTCTAGGTATCCTTTTGTGTACAAGAGCAATCTACGTAGTGTATTGAAGCAATCCACACCGCGTCAGAAAAGCCAAGCTTGTTTGCAAGTCATGCTTTACCGTTGGATAATGGATATAAAGGAACATAAAACAGAGCAATTATTGCGGAATAGAATCCATTCTGGCCAACCAAGAAAACTAACTACGCGGAATGAAATCTACATTCTTCATTCTGTGAATAGAATTCAAAGAATTAGTGCTAAAGATTAGTGAGATATGCAAGTTAATGTTACACCACAAACAATCCAAAATTCATTGAAAAGATTGGGATTTAGATGTGTATCCAGGGTATGAATACACTCCATTAGTAATTACACAACCCCAAATCATAACAGACCCTCCAACATTTTTACCAATTGAAGCAATATTCTGCTTTCTGAAAGCTTCATTCTTCTTTCGCCACATGCCCTGATATCTATCGCTACAATACAAGTGTATCTTCGTCTCATCCTAGAAGAAAGAACTTTCTTCCAAATTTCCAGGCACTTATATTTATATTTTGGGGGAAATTAGAACTTCTTCTTTCTACTTTCTTGTGATATGTGTTTTGTTTCTGGCTACACATCTTCTGAATCCCAATTTTTTGTTCACATCTACACATCTTTAATATTAACTTGCATATCCTAGGCAAGTGAAGTAGCCAAATCTTTATCACTAATTCTCTGAGTTTTGTTTACAGAATGAAGAATGTAGGTTTCATTCCGGACAGTTACTTTCCTTAGTTGACCGGAACGAATCTCCAATAATTATTCTGTTTTATGTTCCTTTGTGATGTATCCAACCCTAGAGCATGACTTTCCAACAAGCTTGGCTATGTCTCAGTACATTTTACCTTCCACACGTAATTTGAAATTAAAGTGGGCAGTTTCAATGTTGTTCAACTAACTTTGGTCCCCATGCTGCTTCTTTATGCCTGGCACGGTGTGGATTGTTTCAATACACCACGCAGAGTGCTTTTGTATACAATAGGGTACCTAAAACATTTCTTTCGAGAGCAGTATGGGGTTACACATTTTTGCGATGCATTTACTTAGGTGTCACTCTTTCGTTGTCTGTTACATTTCAGCTGTATCGAGTAGTAGTTGTTTCTATAGCATTCTATCTATCGTATCCAAATTATCATAAAAGGGCAAGAGATTTGGAAATGGGCCGCGTTTTGCGTGTGATAAGTCTGTTCTTCCTCTTTGTTCAACCTGTCCAAATATTTTTTTCTCACTGTAAGTGAGACAAAAGCTTCTTGAACCATGCGTGTCGAGATAGAGAACCGAGAATTAAAAGATGAAAAACAACAGTTGTCCAATAAAGCAGTAGCGAAGCGGAAGGCTGAGCCGGACAGAAAGAGAAACACATTTGGTAAAGCTGAATAACCCCACTGCATAGACTAACATCAGTTTCTGTTATTTCCTAAGTTTATTTTCTAGTAAAAGTAGAAACTTTGTTCTTATTAGTTAGAACATAATATGCTTTAGTGATTTTTTTTAACGTTATACAAACATAATTAAATTCTGTAATGGATGGGCCTGGGGAAGCTTCCATAATGACTATATGTATATTATTATATGTGTTTTTTTATGAATATAGAATATTTGGCAAAATCTGAATTAGATTTGTATCATATGTGCGTTCTTAGACCCTTATCTGGCAACACAAGATATCTGAGTCGGCGCCCCCCAAAGTTACATAGAAATCGGCGGCCTTGATCCTGAGACAGGACAGGAGAGATTTTCTGTGTAGTTTTTATTTCCGTTTAGGCGCACGCACTTGTTTGTGGATTTGGTGCATTATTTTGACGGCAAAACTGGTCAATCATAATATCTGCTATCCTATATATGAATTTGTATATGATGCTAGATCTCTTCGGGTAAAATTAGTACGGTTTTATCTGTATCCTGGGACAGGACAACTCTATGTGTCCTTCTTTCCATATAAATGCACCCAATTTTATTTTGGACTTGATGCGTTAATAAGACGGGAAAAAATTGTCAAACTTAATATATGGTATTTTGAATATTAATCTGACGCTAACCTCACACCGGTGACATATTCTCATTTCTAAGAAAATTTTAAGAACCTTTTTTTTTACCTTGTACTTGTCTCTTAGAGGGTTACTGAAATGCTCGTTCCTCTCATGCAAGGAAGAATGTAATAGTGAAGTGAGTATCTTCCTTTTCGGCTGTTTGGTTGTGGAATACAAGACTTATTATAGTATATACTTCTCTGTTTGAGGCGCAATTTAACATACACTTAGGTATGTATAACTATTGGAGGTATAAAGAACTAAGACAAAGATTACATCGATATGGCAATAATGTTATATTCGTGGTACAGAAAAGGACAGCGTCACGGACAATAATTATTTTCGTATTTCCAGCACATGTTCAAGTCCATATAGTGAAAGAATTATTTTATCTACCAATTATACAATAATTGAAAAATTTTGTTTATGTGCTAACAGGACGCGGCAAAAGTTTTGGGACACATTGTTACGTACTGTGAACATTAATTAATGTTGCAGTGTCCCATAGGCAATGTTGAAATTAACTTTTAGGATGAATTTATACTTTTAGCTGTGTTAACGATATGTTGACAAGGTTATTACTGACTTTTTGGTTAAAACAAAGTTCTTTTGTGATTTCCAAACTATGATCTTAATGTTGTTAACTAAGCAGTATGACAGAAGAAGAAAAAGTGAAAAATGGAAGGATACGAGAGAAAAGGATTGGCAAGATGGCGGCGAACTAGAAGAAAGTTGCTGAAATCTCCTGTGCATTTTTTACAATATTCCAAAGTTTTTTCGACCTTTCCTTCACGCATATTTACTCAATAGTGTTATAAAGTGTTGCAGTGTTTTATATAATAGTTTTACATCATGAAAACTTAAAATTAACTGTGATAGCAACATCAAATGCGACAGTGATAAGAGAGTTAAGAGTGACTGACAGCTATGACGGACAGAAACCATAGCAATCAATAAATAACTGACCTTAAAACGTCAATTATTAAGACTGTTAGACTGTAAAACTGTATTACATTATAAATATTATTATAAAACAGCAATTAATAAAACGAAAGCGCAATGGATGGTCATAATTAGCCATTTCCGCGCTAGATTACAAAATACGAATACGAGAGAGAAGTAAACTTTTAGAGATGCGATCTCTTGTCAAATTAGTTTTGACATCTTATTTCGTAGGTAAATGCTGTGTTCTTATAATATCTGGTGTAAAACAATATCACAAGCTTTGTGAAATGAATTAATGCTTAATCAATGCTAATTATTCATCATTCTGATGAGTAGAAATGTGTGTAACAATGTAAATATACCACTCTCCATTATTAGATGAACTTGATTGATACATCGAAACAATATAAATCAATATTCATAAGTGTATGGAATGTTTCTTACCTATATTGTATTTGTGTGATACTAAAGTCTATCCAACTAAATAATTTGCCGTTGATTGGATGATATATTAATTTATAAGCTGGTGTTTCCAACCTATTCTTATCTTCATACAGGGAAGATGCCTTTTAGTAGTGATACTCATACTAGAAATACTCATCTAACTCAGAAAAAGGGTTAGATCTAAACATAGTACAGCTCGTTCTATAGATGAGTTTGTCAAATGCACATACCGACAGGGAGATGTTACAAAGTGTAATGGAAAAATGGAAACACAATCCAAAGAAACGTATATATTTTTGTCAATTATCAACTATGCTGTAGGACCTAAACCCGTCTTTGGACAAGAAGAAAAATCAGGTGTTGACTCCATGTCCAGGGGCAAATTGAATTAAGAAGAAAAAAGAATATGTGTACAAGGGCACAAGATAAGTACTCGTATAAATAGTATTGCTTACATGAAGAGCTAGTTTGTTTACTTTTTCCGACATGCATTAAGCAATAAAATGAGGTTATTCTTTTGTAGGACTCGTCTGGCGACTCACTGCAGGCTTGTCAACTCTCACGCAAAATCCGCGAGCCACACGTATTCCAGCATCAACTCACGCTTTCACGCAGAGAACCTGCAAACTCACGCATTTTGAGATAAAGTGAATTTAAAGCTTGCGCTGTAAAATGCACCAAAAATAAAAAAAACTACTTTCTAGAGTGGCAGCATTGCAAGACATTGCGACATATCTGATGTTAGCAGCTCGATAGCTCCGTCTGCTTGGTATAAACAGAAAAAACTATAAGAGAATGTGGTTTTACCATTGGCCGGTGTACAACCTCGAGTGAACTTCTAAAGATTGACAAAAAAGCCTACCGAGTTCTACAATAATGAAAACAAATAAAATGTAATAGCCAGTAAATATAACTGTTTTTCTTTAGTTTTTTCAGTTAATTATTGAACTATTGAACTGCAATGTTTTTTCTTGATCGTTATTACCTATCAACATAGTGGTAGATGTATGGTATGCCGTGTTCGATTTCTACAATTTCCAGAAAAATTAAAAATTTTCTCAGAACGTAGAAAATCGTATATTATATCCTTAATTCCTATCTTTCGGAAAACAGAGCCAGGGATGATTTTCGCAGAGAGGTGGGAATCTCAACCATACCCCGCTTAAAATCGAACGCTGATTGTAGAAAAATTGTTGAACTGATCAGATCGTAAACTATATCAATAACTTTAAAAAGGTTAGTTTAATTTTTCAAGTAGGAAATACTCTGAAATCTGAAATTACTTGTTACCGTAAGCTCTGTTTGTTTTTATAGTACTTTTGAGTTACGTAACATCTGTGTTGTAACTCTTAGGCATGTTTTTCGTTTCTCACTCATTGGCACTTCTCTATTTTTACGTGCCTGCTTACTGGTGAAATACCTTAAACAAGAGCTCGCTGTGCTACCAGAAACTACAGCACGTGCAAGAGACTATCCGAAGGAAACCTGCTTCGTGATAATACTCAGAGGACAGTGCTAATTCAAGATTGACTACCAAATCAAGCATGATGACGCTGTAACCTATGAAGCCATGTGACATCTGATAACCAATAAGAGTTTAACCTTTACCCACAATTTTTCAATAATGTGCAGACGGAGTCATTGCTGCAAATGGATTTATACGGTATAGACGTCTGGATCCAATATTTCTGCAATCGTGAAACCCTATCACAGCCTCGTTCAAATTGGGTTAATTGAACACATGCAAGTCGTTGTTACCTGTCAGATACTCTGTATCTTATTAACACACGTTAGCACATTCTCTAACGGTGACACTAACATTTACGAGCATTTGCAAACATGCCTACTGGAAGAGTTTGTCACCCATTTGCCATGACTGTGTGAGTACATACTCTCATTGTGTCTGTAGCTTGTATGATGTATGCAATATATAAATCTGTAATACGTGTACAGTAATCTGCTATGCCATATTTCATTCACTTAGCGTTCTTATTGTTAGTGTAGTAATTTCATATTTCTTCAGTGTACAAACAATAACAATGTTCTAGAGGAAATTTATATAACAATGAACCAACATGCCGTTAATGGAGGGTTAAAAATATCTGTTAGAAATTCCGTGGAAAACGGTGATTTATAGTATGTATATACTTTGATATATCAGCTTGACAATGTTTTTATGTTAGAGTTTATTTTCATCGCATGTGCTGGAAGAAATTCATTACTATGTGCACCTCGAGATATATTTTACTTCATAAGTGTGGTAACTGTAACAGTGTGATAGTATTCCTGTTACACGGTGATGCGTACTCTTACTTTCTTACTCACGCATGCATAACATATAAGAAGTTAATGACTCGACAATGTGGTACTTGAATCATTAAAAAGAAAATTAACTAACAAGATCAGCAAAACAACTGTCGGCTCCGCAGTTTTCTACACGGAGCTATATCTGAAAATTATTTTAACTTTTCATCACGAGAACTTAAGAATTAATAACTTAGATAAGTACTTAATATGTCGAGTCAATATTGCTCTGTGGATAGTAGATCATATTACAAATAGTGTGTTCTATGTTCTGCTCAGGCAGTGAATAATGATGAATATTGGACGTTTCTAGTGGCTTCAAGTTTTAAAGGTGTTATAGTGAACATCGAGAAGGTGTGGAACGAATCCTGAATGCATATTCTTCAGTTTCATAGTGCGTTTCATTGAGCCACAACGACAAATTTTTAACTTAGGTGATGAATGCGGCAACATTGATCGATGGTATGAAAGGTGATAGTGCTATTTGAAACTTATATTTTTCTCGCCTACAGGTTATGGAAAATTCCATTATTTATTGATTGTGTTATGTGGGAGCGTTATTATCATGTCATCCATGCAACAAATGGAAACGTCATTTCTTCTTCCCTCTGCGTCTTGTGACTTCAGCCTTACTTCTAAAGACAAAGGTGCGGTGGATTCGATCGTGTTTGCTGGTGAGTCACTTGCTTAGCCAATTATTTTTAGCAGAAAGTCTTATTACAAAGTTGGATACCAACGTCGTATTAGTCCGGTTATAAATCCGAAACCCGTGAATAGCTAGGGAGGGACCTTTCTATATCATTTATCATACTTAATCTTTAAATATTTTTGAAGAAATGTAGAGGGGTCATTTTGTGTTGGTGGCTTTTAGCCGCCATTTTGGAAAATGATGGCCGATTTTCACTTTTTTGAACATATGTCGATAACTGCTGGAAATATGAAAAAAATGTTTGAAACAAAAGTTAAATACATCTTTTTGGTTCTTATAACTTTTGTCCTATCTCTTACGGTTTTGGAGAAAAACGTAAATTTAAAATCTTATTTTTTAAATTTTTAGTTTTTCGGAGTTTAGTATAGGAATTACTTTTAACACGTAGATTAATCTTCAAGATGAGAAAGTTAATCAATTGTTTAATTGAAATACAATATATTTTTAATTTTACGGTACCCTTTTCTATCACACATGCGAAAAGCAACAAAACCCTCCGTAGTGACTGTTTTCCAACAAGAGGAGCAAAATATTGTTACTAAACAGATATGCACTTATGTCGTCGATGGAGGATGCATCTTATACTGTGTAGTGTGGCCAAGACGAGTTACTTATTGTGATGTAGTAGACCATTACAAGTCATATGTGAGTGCACATTTTGGTAATCACACTGTTATCATCTTTGACGGCTATCCAGACTATCCAACAACTAAAGGAGAAGTTCACATGCTATGCTACATAAAACATGTTCCTGAAGTTCAATATAATGAACATATTTATGTTACTCATACGCAGTCTCATTTCCTATCTAATTCCAGAAAGAAGGAGGCTTTGTTTTCCAGCCATCTAATTGTTGTTACTCAGGATACAGACATCTAACCACTAATGAAAACATTTGGTTGTTTAGGACTCGATCTGGTTGTAAAATAGAGAGTATTTTCAACATATCTAAACAACGAAAGATCCATTGTTAAGTCAAAGATATCCTTCTCTTGTGTCATAAATTGTCGGAGTCTCTAAGTTTATTGAAAAAAGAAGAATGGCTTAGAAATTTAGCATGTGTTCCAACGACAGAGATGCTACCAAAGACCAAGTTGCAGTTGCAGAAAAGAATGTTATCATTTCTTTGTATGGTAAAAAAAAAAAAAAATAGATAAGCACAGATTTTACACGCACCACTACCATGCTTCTAAAAACAAGCTGTAAAATAATTTTGATTTAGAGACGCTACACAAGAGCATCAACTGCTCCTGCTCAACACAGCTTTCGTGTATAGCAACAAGTTCAGAAGTGGCTTGGGAATGATTTGGGTCCTTGTCAGTGGGAATGGAGTTTGGTTGGCAATTCATTACAACGTATACCAACAACTCTTACTCCAGCACCAGATAAAATCATACACTTAATCTCTTGCAATTGTAAGAACAGCTATGATTGTTGTAAATGCAAAAGAGCAGGCCTGGTTTGTTCAGCAGTGTGTGGTAAATATGAAGGATTGTTATGTGAAAACTCACCAGAAGTAGGCATAGATGAACCAGAGATGGAAATAGTCAAACTGTATGAATAATCAAAATGTCATACTTAATAATAAATCATTCTTATATAGTTTGAACATTTTTTATTTTCTTAATGAAACATAGTGTATAAGCTCATCAAGACTGATTAGCTTCCCCATCTTAAAGATCTACGTGTTAAAAGCAATTTCTATGGTAAACTCCCGAAAACTAAAAAAATATTTTTAATTTACGTTTTTCTCGAAACTCGTGAGAGATAGGACAAAGGTTATAAGAACCATTTTTTTTTATCTTTAACTTTTGTTTGAAATATTTTTTCACATTTCCAACAGTTATCGAGATATGATCAAAAAAGTGAAAATCGACTGTCATTTTCCAAGATGGCGGCCAAAAGTCACCAATACAAAAATGACTCCCAGGATAAATTTTAACCTTAGGACCTGAATTTTCAATTTCAGTCATAAAAAAGGTTTCCTCGTATTATGCACGGGGTTCAAGTTTCTGACTGGACTATAGGGACTTGTGTCGGTAATTAAAAAGATTGCCTGTTTAAGATCAAAAATATATTTTTAATGGTATCTACTATGAGTTCTTTCACTTTCTGAAACTGCTGTTGGTGTTGCTTAGTTCATTCCCATTTCATATCTTTTTTTAATAAATCATGTAACAACTTTAAATGGGTTGTTAAATGTGGATTGTGTTTATGATAATACATCACCATACCAATAAAGGAGCGTAATTGACTGATATTCTGTGGCGTTGGACATTGTTATATCACAGTTTGATGTTTTTCCAAAGGATTGATTCCTTGAGCAGAAATAGTATTCCAATAGTATCAGCAAAAAATTGACATTCAGTTAATTTGACTTTATATTACGACTCCTGAATCTATTTAACACCGTGCATGTATTCCTATAACAGTCCTGACTATCCTTTCCTCCAATCATCAAGAAACGCTTGTGCATACGTAAATCTATTAATGTGCTATCCATAAGATGTTGAAATATGAATGAAGATGAACTCAGTCCGAAAGGAAGATGTTTATTTTTTGTAAAGAACCCAAGGCGTATTCAATACTAACATTGTATGTGCTTCTTCATCCAATTGCACCTGTATGTAGATCTGATTTAAATATAAAACAACAAAAAACAGTTGCTCCTTGCAGTTTCATCAGAATGTCTTCCAACGTGGGTAATGAATAAGCCATATTTTTTAAGGTATTTATAGGCCGTGACTTTGAAATCAGAACATATGCAAATCTCAGCACCATTTTGTTTTAAACTATCACAATTGGTGTAACCCACTCTGAGTACGACAGCGGTTCAATAAATCATTGTTCTTCTAACTTATCAAGTCCATCTTTAACTTTATCCTCTAAAGTGTAGTGAAATCTATAAAACTTACGAAATATAGGAGCTGTGCTCTCATCCACTTTTATATGGACTTTATAATCCTTTACCGGCTGTTAAATGTTATTAACAAACACATCAGCATAATCCTGTTCAACTTAGTTTTATATCCTACCATGTGCTCAGCGTTGTTTATCACTTGTTCTTCTAATGGACTGTTACTCATATTTGCTTGTTGCCAAGATGGCCATAAAAATACCATTCCTGTTCTGCCAATTAACATGTGTTTTAACATATGAACCACAATATAAAATTGCAAATATACTAGTTGATTCTCTACCTGACAATGCAGATCTATCGATCCCACTCTCATAATATATTGTCCATTAGCTAGCTGTAATTGCAAATGGTCAGATCCTAACTTTGCTGGTAGAGTTAACGATTTAAATACCTGTAACATCATTAAATTCACAAAACTGCCTGTATCAATCTCTGCTGTCAAACAAATTCCATTTATCTGAATCTGTTTGTAACAAGGTGCCATTCTTGTTAGAGCTAAATGACGTATGTCAAGTTCATTATTGTAAACCTCTTTAGATCTCCTTGTCATTTCTGGTATCATTTTGCTGGTCATAAATGAGTTCCCTTTCTGAGTCCAATCTATAACCAGAACCTTAACTTTCATCTGTTTTTGCTTATGCCTCTGTAAAAAAATCCTATTTTCCACTGTTCTGTTTATTCTGTCTAGCTGCTGTTTCATGTGACTCATTCTACTTTATCATTAACTTAGATCTAATCAAAATATCCACGTAGATTCGTTGAAACACCTCGTCGCTAATTTTGTTAAACGAATTATATTTTAGTATTCGTAGTATGTTAGTAATTTTAGTAAAGAGAAAGAGTAACTAAACAAAGTTGAGAGTATAAGCAAACCCAAGTTGTAAACTTGCTTTATTACATAAATGCATAAGTAGCACAACTATCAAATTCTCATGTATGAATTTCATTTCTTAGTATTCTGTTGAAGGAATCTATATCCAGCACATGGCAACTTCATGCAAATACAGTCCAAAACATATCCTGCTAACCATTAGTCTATCTCCAACAATAAGTAGTTGAATTTCAATTGCTAATAGTATATGAAATCCCTTCATACAGCAAACATTTTCATAAAACAACTGGTTACAGACAATATACAATGAAATTCATATTAGCTGAACAGCAGCTCTCAAAATTAGACCATTCAAATGTTTACGTATTTGTACCGTTTCTTATACTTTCTGAAGTACCATACTTATTAACTCCAATTCATTAGGTTTTGCTTCGTATTAATTTCCTGTGTATTGCTCACAAATTATATTGTGTTTTTCCTCTTTAAATCGATATATTTCTAGCGTAAACAAATTACTCCATTCGAATAGAATATTATCAAAAATTGAGAGTGTTTTAACAGAATTTTAACAGTAATACTTATTTAAATATTTTTGCATAAAGTATAAAAGTTACTTTTCCCATTGTTGAATGAAATTAAATAAAAATAAAAAATTCTCCAATAAAATTCCATTCTCACATTAAGAAACACAGATTACAAATCATTTGTAATTTTCAAGGCGGACACACGTATCTCATTCCTATGTTATAATCCAATATTCAAAGATCTTCAAAGATACATGAGCAAGAATATTCTATTCAAAAAAACTAGTAAAGAGGCTAACAACACAATTAAACAATACATGCTAAACTAAAGTATCACAGATATGGTAAAACTAATCCAGCTCTGCGAATATAGCCGTGTGCTCATCAAACGTCTTCTTGGGTATGTCTTTTAGTTTGCCCGAGGTATTCTTGTTCTCAGTTGCAGGTAATTTCATGCATTGTCATACTTATTAAGTGTAAGATAAAATTCATTACTTTTTACAGCCCAGCTGACGCTTTTATCTTCTGGTTAATAATCGAAATATTTGACTCCACCTACGTACTTTCCGTCCTGGACGTGGTTTTGGAGTGATTCGTGATTGGTTAGAGCTGTAAAGACAGGGACGTGCTCTTCTCACACAAATTTATCGCACTCTTTGCTATCGTTTATATTTTCAGTTTAGAAAAATTGTATGAAAGATTATCAAATCTTATCTTTTGTTTTTCTGTTTCGTCCCGTTTTTGAGTTGTGCGGGTTAAATGTAAAAAAAAAAAACATTTGAGCGTCACCGGACAACACATAATCCTTAATATCTCGGCTGAGAATTGAGTTATTGAAAACAGTAAAAGCACGAATTCAATCTTTAGAATTGAATACAGTTTAACACGATATTTTAAATATCTGAAATTAAAGTATAAATTTTGCAATTTTGAAAATCGATATCCCAAAAATAATTTGATTATTTTTTCAATTCAAATTGCATTGATTTATCCATTTTTCAGAGTATAAAGTTTCAACTTGGGATCTCAATATAATCACCGTTTTCAAAACACCATTGAAACTTTAAAAACCGAATCTAAAAATTAATACAATTAATTGTTTTCGAGCAAAATTATATTGATTTATACATATTTTAAAAAGTCCTGTGCGAAGTTTCAACTTGGGATCTCAACCGGATCAATATCTTCAAAATGATTCTCTGCATGCACAAACGCTTTTCTTTCTTTCTTTCTTTCTTTCTTTCTTTCTTTCTTTCTTTCTTTCTTTCTTTCTTTCTTTCTTTCTCTCTCTCCCTCTTCCTCTCTCTCGTGTCGGCAAATTGCTGTTATACTAGTCAGTTCAACAAAAATTAAAAGAGCTTCAACGTGTCTTATTTTTTTAAATGGAGCAAATTAGAATAAAAATACTATTATATAAACATTAAAAAAATGAAAGCTTGTATTTCCGAATTAACCACATTTTGTAAAACAACTAATTTTCACTGCCTTTAAGAGCACTGAAATAATAATTGAACAGATAAATGAACTATTTGAATAAGAAATGATATAGACTTAAGAATTGTAAGATCTATCTACTATACTTACAAAGTACACCAAAAACAAGTAAACGTATTTTCCATATGAAAAGTTTGCTTTTATATATTTCAGATAAATTAAAATAATAGCTGAGCAAAGCAAATACGGTTTATTTAAAAACTAAACAGTGTAACAGATTTGCCAACTACCTAACAACTTGGCATCATGAAAGACACAAAATCACATAACCAACACCTACTAGTGAGACAGCTATCTATCTTTTCCAAGGGCTGTTGCGTTGAACTGCTATTCCGTATAATAATAAAGTCCTCTTTACGTTAACATAAATTTGAGAAATTAACGCAAAAAAATGACAACCATCGCGACCGAGACTCCACTCTGCCAGCTCCTCATTGCTAGTTATGAGACTCAGGTCCTCCAATACAGTCGGAGATATTTGGTTGAGGAATCTTCCGCAATAGTGCAGTGTGAAAGAATGCAAGTTATTGTATTTTTACACAAGAGAACAATGTGCGTACTGAATGTTGTGAATAAGTCAGAAAAATATTTGAGAAAAAGTTAAAAGTAGTGGCCTGGTGCCGAATCGGATCCGACGTCCTGGTAAACGATCCAACGCTCTACTACCTACGCTAAGTCGACAGCTGTCAGAGAACATTTTAGAAAGGTTTCTTATCCTTCATCAAGTACTTGAGCACAAAGTTAACCGATGGCACTGTGGTCGAGTAACATTAGGTCTGAATCCGCCATCATCACTGTTTCCGCTATAACTTTTGAGTGAAAGGTCCTATTGTATTTTTTCTTAGGTTGTTCGTTATTTAATTCCCTAAATGTAACTTATAACGAAGTACTTATTTTAAACTTTGTAGAGATTGGCAGCATGCACTCTGAACCGCATATTGGAAAATAACCGCCAAAATCAGTTTTCTGACTATAACTTTTAAGTCAATGGTTCTATTCTAATTTACATTTCTCTGTTCCTCACTTAGTCCCCTAACGTAAATCATAACAAACTAGTTAAGTGCTACAGAAGTTAGAAGCTTGCACTCTGTTTGAGCTGTAACTTTTCAATCAATGGTCTTATTCTAATGTTCTATTCTTTGTTCACAAATTAGTTCTCAAAATGTAAATCATAATTATAACGAACTAGTTAAGCGCTGTAAACCTTAGACACATGCACTCTGAGCCGACATATTGGTAAATAGCTGCTAAAATAATTTTCTAAGCTATAACGTTTGAGCAGATAGTCCTATTATAATCTACTTTTCCTTAAATCGTCCATAATTCCCCAAATGTGAATTTTAACTAACTACAGCATTCACACTAAACTACCATATTAAACAACGGCCGTGAAAATTCTGGGACTAGAGCACTTCACGCGCGAATGAAATTTGTAGCATTGTTACGTAACACATGTGTAGTGTAAATGTAACTTCGAAATCTCCATTTGTCAGCTTCAACCGTGGGTTAAGAGTGAAAGGAGATGGGTCCAAATCTTGACTGGTGCGAGTATTTTTTCTTTCAAAATATTTTGCAATTTCTTCATATTGTTATTAATATTTGCTTTCTTGCATTTGTCGTAGATTATCTTAAATTAGTGACCATACGAACGTGGAGATTAGGTAAGGTTCAGTGTGGTCATGTATCTTTACACTCTTTGTTCTCATATACGTCACAGTTCTTGACGAACTTCCGTTCAAAATTCCGACAGCGATATGCTTGTGGGTACACGACGTAGCTCGCTGACAGTCGCGAGTTTAATGGCTGATTTAACAACACATTCTTATGGTCTGTGTAGCTAAGTGGTGAGCTTGTCAGACTCTCATTCTTAAGGTCGTGGGTTCGATTCCCTACATGGATTTTAAATTATTTTCTTCAAGGAATTAACCGCTGTAAGTGATGTTCGCGACTGCTACTGAAATAGATTTATCCCATAAAGAAAAAAACAAGACCGAGAGAGAAGTGGACAGGGGGAGAGAGACGCAGACTGTGTATTCATAAGCGTTGAAATTTCATTTATTTCCATGTCTTGCGCCATTTTTCTTTCCCTCTTTCCTTGTTTTCTCCTCTCTTTTTTCACTCATTCTCCGTCTTCTTCCACGCTTTCTCTCTTTCTGTGTGTGTGTGTGTGTGTGTAAACAATGCATATGTGTGATTGCTTCGTGATGTTCATATTATTTTCCTTTTCCTTGCATTAATTCCTATCTATGCATATCCCATAGATGTGGTGAGAACAGCGGGTGGACAGGAATCAGTGAGGGTTGGTAATAAAAATTCACTTTGTGTAGACGGTATGGGATAGGCTGACAGGATCCAATGAGGAACCTGATAGCTGGCTCGTTACAAGTTAGTGTTGTGTATGTAATTTAGGGTGTCCTATGATGCCAAGAAGATAGCTAGTTGATGAAACTGTTACACGTTTTCTTTTAGTTTTTTTTAAATTAAAACGCATTGATTTGTTCTGTTTATTTTTTTATATTTTAAGTATATAAAAGCAATGTTTGAAATAAGAAAATATCATATTTGTTTTGTTATGAGATCAGAGACTCGCAGAACATCGATTATTTACAACAAATTATGTGTTATCATAATCAGAATAAACAAGTCCTGTTGGTCTGATGGTTATCGTGTCGGCCTCTCCTGCCTAGGGTCGCGAGTGCGAACTCTGATAAATTCATTTTTTTAAATAAAAAAGAAAATTGGGCTAATGAGTTCAAACCTGGCACAGATATTTTTATTTTTATTTTTTTAATTTAAATTATTTTTCAAATAATACATTATTTTTTTTAATTAATAAGTTTTTTAAATAATATTTCTGCTTCTATTTGTGAGTTTCTTCTACCATTATATATCAAAATTGGGTTTAATTTATATGTCCTGCAATTAACATTACGCACTTTGAATTAGCAAGGAATTTGAATTTTATTTATGGCTTTTAGGCATCTAAGGCTCAGGCTGGGGTATAGAAGGGGAAAGAGTTAGGGAAGGTGTCGGCCAGGGTCTATGTTGAAGGTGCAATCCCGACATTTACCTGGTGTGACTGAGGAAAAGCCTGGGAAACTTGCAGGTCTAAGACATGACCCGTTCCGTATTGGACTAAGGGTGGCACTTTGTGCCACTGTATCTTTTGCTTACATTAGTGAATTGTTTTTGGACTGAGAGAATTTAAGAATAGTTTAAAGGACAAATTGAACTATTTCAATTTATTCGAAAGTCTTTTTTGCACTAATACGGGTATGTAATTACAATACTACTTACAGAGTTACATAAATTAATTAGATAATATCTTTTGGACTTAATCCAGATATACTAATATACAATGTATAATCAAAATAAGTTATTCCTACGAAAGAGCAGAGAAACAACTTTTTCTTCACTAGCTTCATTTATCATATTTAGAGTGCTCATGGGATGCAGTTTTAGTCTGAATCCTCAAACTGAGAATTTTCACAAATATTTTTCACATAAATTCACCCTTTTGTTATGACCATCATATAGAGTGTTATGGCACTTGCTACGCTGATTGTTTTTCTTGAGAATTTATTCTACCCAGCTGACTAATCGCAACAATAGCAACATTCAAATAGCACATGTGATTACTGATAAAGCTATCAGGAGTGCCAACTGTTATCAATTAAAATTTAAAAAAATATATATGTAGGTATCGTATTGGCCCAAGAGTTGCACTTTGTGCCACCTTATTAAAAATGACGTAAATAAACCAATTGAAATTGAGTAATTTAGCGGCACATACGTTATGAGAATTTCCACTAACCAAATAACAATAACTATTGTTTTCTAGTTCCTTACTCAAATATTTTTTGTGAGTCAGCAGAATATTTTCATTTGTGGCACTTTGTGTCACCCATGGGCCTGCTAGGGTTAAGGATGGTCAGCCGCTGGGATCGATCCCACGACCTCCTGAATGCTACGCCAACGTTCCACCGCCGAGAATCGACAATGAAGAATGAGCTGGGGTATCTTACTATTCTTGACATCTAGTATATTATATTCGTATATTCACATCTACAGTATATGATTAGTGTGATGTGTGAATTGATAGATTTTGTTTAAGTATAACACTAGCCGGGATAGGGTGGGGTAAAAGGATCCTGGAAGGATTTATTTAAAATTATTTTAAGGCCTTTAGGCATATGAGGATCAAGCCGGGATAGGGATGGGAAAGTGTTTGGGAAGATAGACGCCCAGGTCCTATTTTAAAGCACCATCACAGAGTCTGTCTGGTATAGCTGAGAAATAATGTTGGGAAACCTCTGTTAAAATGATCGACCACTGTAATCGATCCCAATACTTTCCTAATGCTAAACCAACGCTCTACAACTTTTTTGAAACTATGTTCACCCTAAGCAGGCTTTACTTGTTCAATTTCATATACCTTTTTAATCTGTATGGTACCTGATACCTTTTTAATCCATATACCTTTTTAATCTATATCAAGATTGGCACCTGAACAATCTTTACAACGTGCGACTTGGCTGCCATCTATCGTCAATTGTCTCGAAATTGCGGAATTCGCTTCTCTTTTGTTTTGTTTTTATTATGCTCTGCTTCTGGGCAACTGTTAACATTTTAGCGCGTAGAAATGGAGGGAACAAGTGGTGTAAGCGGTGTTTCTCTGTCTAAAGGGGGACGTGGCTGTAGAAATAAACAAATAAGTGATTGCCTTATGTAAGTGAAGATACTATATCAAACGTATTAAGCGATATTTATAGCGAAAATAGTGACATAGAATTACACTATGAATCAAGTACAGTAAGTGGTGAATCACACTTACTGAAAAGTGGTGAATCACATTTGTTAGAACATAAAACACATTCGGTCAGAACTCTAAAGAAAAATCGGAAAGAACTTCCTAAAGTAGTGGTGAACGCGAAGATTGGGAAAGGAGAGACTGTAGGCAGAGAGCGTAGTGACTGCGGCGATGGTATAGTTGTGGGTAAATGGAGGGACAAAAAAGAAGTTCTCTTTTCGTCTACAAAACACACGTTGGAAACAGCATCAACTGGAAAGAAGAATAAGGCAGGTACTGAGATTTTCAAGCCAAAGGCTATATTAGATTATAATTTGGCAAGGATGGAATTGACATTTCGGATCAAATGGGCAGTTACGTTTCGTCGTTAAGGAAGTCTATTCTATGGTACCACAAAGTAGAATTTTACCTGTTGTTCAACATAGCAGTTGTGAATGCATGGATAATCCAGAAGAAGTTCACTGGGAAAACTAAGACCATTCCAGAATTTAGAGAAGACCTATTATCTGAGATGCTTAGACTCACTCCAGCTGCTCCTGTAATGCAACGTCAGCCGGAAGAAAAACACAAACTAGTGAAAACAGCCGGAACAACAAAAGATAACAGGATGAAAAGAAGAAAGTGTACACAGTGTTATGAGAAGTGTGTCAAAGAAGGTGGTAGAGCTTTAGCTCAGAAGAAAGCCAAGCTTGTTCCAACGTACTGCAACAAATGTGAAAAATTCCTCTGCACTACGTGCTTTATTGATTCTCATTGACGATAGAGATCACGGAACCCAGAGGAAATTTCAGTTTGCAAAAAATCTATTCTAATACGGCTAAGCATATACGAGCATAAGTAAATTATATAAACATGTGTACTTATTGGAAATCTATGAAAAATAAAGGAAATAAATATTACATTACAAAGGTACAAAAATTTACCAAAATGCCGTTAGATATCACCGGTGATATCAGATAAAGAAACAAAAAAAGGGAAGAAATTTAGATAAATACGTAGAAACTTATGTAGAATAGTGTTATTCATAACCTAATTAACTAAGACAAAAAGAACAAGTCTTTCTTTTTTTAAAAAAAAACATCAAAATTGTTGGCACAAAGTTAATGCAAAATTTACAAGCATTGTAGCAGCGAAGGTGTTAAGCAACATTTACGCAGCAAGCCTATGGAGTAGCAGTTAACGACTGAGACTTTCAACACGGACACCTAGGTTCGAATCCCGACCAGGTAGTGTCTCTTTTTGCATATAATAATGGCTGGAAACAGAGATTCTCCGGTTCGAGAACTTACTAAACATCAATTGCAAGAATCAAAGTGAACAGGGTGTGGGTTCTTTATCATGATGATAATGTAGTTCTCATATTTTTTATTTGCCTTTCTCTCTCCTGTCTTTCCTGACGTTTCTTTCTCATGTCTTTGCTTCTTTCTGTTCCTCTCTCTCTCTCTCTCTCTCTCTCTCTCTCTTCATCTTTATTTTTTCTATTGCTTATTGCTACTCTCTCACGCATACTCACTCTTTATGTGCGTGTGAGTGTTCCAGAGCTAACATATTAGGGAGAGAGAGAGAGAGAGAGAGGATAAAAGAATAGACTTTTCAACGGATTTACTTTTCTATTTAGAAACACAAATAGTTATCCTTACCGCCTCTCTCTCTCTTTCTCTCTCTCTCTCTTTCTTTCTTTCTTTCTTTCTCTCTCTCTCTCTCTCTCTCTCTGTGTGTGTATGTGTGTGTGTGTTCTAACAAGACAAGTTTTCTTGCATAATATAATGATGAATCCTGCATGATGTCCATATTATTATTTTCCTTTCCTTTGCATTTATTGATGTCTATTAGAACTTAATGTTAATGTAATTTCTGCCTAACTCTAAATGATGTACGGGACGGGCGTAAACCATAGTGCTGTTACCGCACATACAATTAATTTTATCTTATCTTATCTAAATGATGTCCATGGTCTGAATCTTTCTTCCTCGAAATGTACTTTCATGTTGGTTGTCTAACTATTAGGCGTACAGTGAAACAATTATTTTGCAGGAAATCGCTTCTATTTCCTATACATCCACTTATTATTGTAAGTGCTGTACCACATTAGTTGTTCTATCTCATATTTATCTTGTTAAATTGAATTCTTTTATGGCCTTTAGGCATCTAAACCTCAGGCCAGGATAAGGGAGGCGAAAGGATTCGGGAAGGTGTTGGCCAGGGCCTATGTTAAAGGTGCCATCCCGGTATTTGCCTGGTGAGACTAACGAAAAACAATGGAAAAATTTTAGTCGGGATGGTCGGCCGCAGGGATCAAATTCACCGCCTCTCGAATGCTACTCCAACGCCCTACCACTGAGCTATAGCGGCTCGGTATATTTCTCAAGTTTTTGCCATTTTTTACTTTTACTGTAAAGATTTAAACAGGCAGAAGGATAATGTGTGAGGCTTTGTTAATAACTATAAGTTACCAGTTTTGGTTTAGTTAATTAATTAAAATATTTTAAATATCGTATTATTGCTTGCGGAATACTGTAATTACCATTTATTATAACTGTATTTGGTTAATTTCTAGAAAACCATGCACGACGTACATATTCTCAAGCGCAATATTACAATCTATTTGAAAATAATATATAAGAAACTGTTAGTGTATTTTTAGTGTAAGTCTGTTCTTGGACTCTTGAAGAACACATATCGATAGTCCTAAAGTAGGTAAAACCCTGATTGTCTTTCATTCGTTGACCAAACTTTATCACGGTTCGACAGGTTATTTCTCCTCGTGATTTAGGAAAACTAGTTCTCTTCGAGTATCAAAAGAACGAGTTCTCCGAGCTATGACAAGAAAGGTCCGCCCTATTTTCGAGTATCCAGAGAGAAAAATTGTCCCTTCCTATTTTAAAATGACCATCTCGTGGAGAACGTTTGATTTCTAATCTTAAATCCTTTCGTGTTGTCAGGATACTCAAGGAAAAATCTGGAAACCAGTCAAAGATCCTGCATCAACTTCGAGAGAGCTGACAAGGCTTTACACTCGGCATTGGAAAAACGATCATACAGTATCGCGTAGCACCCTTACAGTGAGTGAGTATAGGAGAGTGGGGAGAGAGAGAGGGACAGACAAACAGAATATTGTGTTATTGTGTGTGTTCCTCTACGTAATAGTAAATGAAATTTCTTCTGTCTTTTTGTCTCTTTTCTTCTTCATCTTCTTCCTCCAATCCTTTCTCTCTTCCTGCTCATGAATAAGACTAGAAAACTGAGGTGAAATTGCATTATTTTCGAAGACGGATATGTCATGACGGATGACTAAACAATTTTTTTTTGTAAGTTACCCTACCTTATAAAATAAAGGAAATGGTATTTTTACCTGTTTATATGAATTTATTTAAGGCCCTTAGGCAACTATGGCTCAGGCCGTTTGGATGATGATGGGTTAAATTGGTGGAATGAAGAAGTGGGAGGAAACGGGAGCACCCCGAGAAAACCCACGCACACGGTGTTTGTCCACCACAAAGCCCACGTGGCATGAGCAGGGATGTCCACCAACTGAGCTACCGTGGCCCCATACACCTGTTCATCTAAAAAATTTTCAGATGATGATGCTAAACAGGTATCCTGAAATGTGTCTGTACATTGTAGTGCTTTAAGATACGTTCGCTGAAATCTATACACACTGTTTAGAGCAAGGACTGAATGTCGTGGAAAGATATAAATTCATATTTCTATTGAAAGCAAGCTGGGCTGGCTGGTGTAAGCATCAGGCCTAACGAACGTAGTAAATACTTGGTACTTGGTTTTAAAAAAAGTGCTATATCAACATGCACGGCAGTGCATGAGCCAAGTTCTTCACGCCAGAAAACGTTAGCACTGCCAGAAGCATGTTATACAGGAACAAGAGTTTATGGCAAAATCGACGATTTGGGGGCCCCGTAAGAAAAAAGATGTTAAAGATAGGAATATGAGCTTTTGCCGTTAAGGAGATATGGTAAATATGTGCAGATGTACAAAATTTCATATTCGTATCTCAAGCTATGTTCTAGTTGTGGACCCCTGAAATTGCACATTTTAGGCTAACTGACTCACTCACTCACTCACTCACTCACTGACTGACTGACTGACTGACTGACTGACTCACTCATCATATTGTTTAGGGTGTTTGGAGTAAGCTAGAAACATGAAATTTGGTATGAAGGTAGAGGATGATAAGTAGATAAAGGAAAAATTCCGACATTTTGAAAAGGTCGCCATCTTGGATTCAAAATGGCCGCCAAACCTAAAATTTCAAAGAATACACAGCCTAAATGGCTAAAGATAGAACAGTGAAATTTGGTATGAAACTACATCATTGGTAGCAAATTAAGAAAACTTTTTAAAAATTTGAAAAAGTCGCCATTTTGGATTCAAAATGGCCGCCAAACCTAAACTTTTAAAGAATACACAGCCTAAACGGCTGCCGCTAGAATAATGAAATTTAGTTTGACAGTACAACATTATTTGTAGATTATGAAAATATTACAAAATATCTCTAAAGACGCCATCTTGGATCCAAAATGGCGGGTGTCATAAATCCATTTTCTAACTGCTTGAGCCAGAGATACGAAATTTGGCATAATGATGTATTATCAACAGTAGTTTAGGAAAACATAACAACGTTTAAAAAAATTCACCATCTTTGATTCAAAATGGCAGCTGAAATACAATTTTTCACATCGTTTGAGATAGAGAAATGAAATTTGGTATGACAGTGTATCATCACGAGTATGTCACGAAAATATAAGAAAACGTTAAAAATGTGTCCATCTTTTATCCAAAATGCCCGCCTAAGCCCCACTTTATAACGACTGAAGCTAGAGAAACGAAATTTGGTATGAAGGTGTACCATTACGAGTAGGTTAGAATAAATTCGGCTCGTCTCCCCTACTAGGTTACAGTTCCCAGCTGGAGCCTGATTGCAATAAAGGGGTGCGCCCCAGCGAGGCCATCTTGGAATTCTGGGGGCAGCGCCCCAATGAGGCGAAGCGAGTATATACATTACACAAGTGTAAAAAGCTGCGAAATACGAGCAAAAGCACCAGGGGTGCAAACTGTCCAGTCAACTCCTTCAACCTTAAAAAGTGGTGAAATGGAATATGGATGA
>JAGDQP010000136.1:37588-88833 GCA_022664845.1 Lepisma saccharinum
TGTAACAGGAACAAAGGAACTTGGCGCGAGGTGGCAAGGTTCATGATCCTCAAGCTATAAGGGTGGTGGGGATCCTAAAACCCACTACGTCCACCGCCACCAACCTTAAGGCTGTTGCCAGCTCGCACCAAGTTCCTTTGTTCCTGTTACATGTTGTCACCAAGGAACTTGGCTTATCCGTCTCCCATTTCACACCTTTTTAGGGCTAAAGAACTTGGCTCCACTTTTTGCACCTCTGGTGTTTTTGTTCGGATTTGTAATATACAAACCCTCAATGACACTTAAAGAAGCAAACTCTATGTTAAGGTTTAAGCGTGTTTGACAGTTATGCTTGCTTTCGTTGTAACAGTCATCACGTTTTCCTATTTTTCGATTTCGTCTATTTTTTTTTTCCTTTGGTATTTCTCCATCTTATTTTATCTTGTCTCTACATATGTGTACATGTATTTGATGGTTTCATTAGTTGCTTTGACTGTTATTTATTGCACATTCTATTCTGTTCATCTGTTTCCGTGAAGCATAACTGTACACATTCTCTATCTGTTTTCACTTAGATTGATTCTAACGTAACATCTGACTCCAGTTACGTTAGTACGAATTGAAATTATACTTGTCAGCTGTAGTTGACACAGAATCTAAAAACAGTACTAAGACAATGGCGATAAAATAAATATACATAAAACCTAAGAAAAGATATTCCATATTCGTGACTTACACAATCTAGCACATTGAAAATGCAAGAAGTATTTCTTCCAAATATACGTATGTTCAGCTGTTAGTACTATAACAGATTTGTAGATATAACAACAAAATAAATCAATAACAACTTGGAAACGACATCACATATTCCTACAATCTCGAACTTAACTTTTGCAAGCTCACTACAGCACTACATTCTATTCACCATATTCTTGTTATCTTATATAAAAGTTGATCCTTGGAGAAGACGACTTATTTATGTAAACTCTGGTTTAAGATTGCAATAGGAAGAGAACTCTTTTCACAAAAATATTATCTATCCTATGAATTTATCAATTAAAATGTTCAACAAATTCACTTTGGATTTATTGTATACTTCTTTATTTCTCAGGCATGTTACTGGGATCGTTCGTGATTGGACCATTTTCAGACGCAATGGGAAGAAGGTTAACATTGTTCATCTCTCTGTTACTGGGAGCTATTGCCTCCATAGGAACAAGCTTGTCAAAAAGTTACTGGCTTTTTGGATTATTCAGATTTATCAACGGTATAACGTAAGAATTAATCTAAAAAATGTAGAAACTAACAAAAGAAACTGCATAACATTACTTGAAATAGTAATAATAAGACACCAAATATTTATGCTTGTTGTAGTTTTGTTAGAGCCGTTCTTACTGAGAATCTGATTTTTCTGCTATCGTTTGCTAAGATTTAACTTTATTATATGAAAAAGACTAGTGTATGGTGGTTTCTAGACAAGTTTGATTTAATGACGCCTAGTTCTAAACATTCTTTCATTTTTTTCTCGAACCTTAGGGTGGTAGCAGAGGGGTAATATAATATGGTTTCTTGACGATCGATGCTGATGCATCTACCTCTATCCTATATGAGAAATTTTGAATGCGCCCAGGATAATTTGTCAAACATGTCGGTGTTTGGTAAATACCCTTCGTAGTGCATCTTTGTCAGCAGAATACACCTCAGTAGACTTAACCGCGGCGCTAATTTCCTCATAAGGGGTGCATTTTCTTTGGTATGTTTTCCTGTCACTGCACAGTGGTCCAGAGAACCGTAAATGCTGGCCAAAACCTCAAAATTCAATGTCGTTTGAAAGGTGAACTACCAAACATGACATGAAGTCTTTAGGTTGGGGTACTCGGAAGTACTCGTGTATTAGAGAATTTTTCACTTCTTAGGCGGAGAGTGACCTCAGAAGTGAAAGGTTGATCACAGGTGACCATTATCTACATTTTCTAAGGTAAAGACAACAAAGTTCCGACCTTTCTGCTAAAGTTTCAGAATGTACCCAGGAATGTTGAAGTTTTTTTCTCGTATATCTATAAATTATACTTGCTGCTCCCTGTGTTACAGACGAGTAAGTGCAAGGACATTGCAGCATAAAGTTTTATGGGTGTTTTTCTTTTTTTCAGAGGAGTTTCTTGAGATTTTACATAATTCCAAGGAGTTTAATTATTCCCCTTTTAGGAACTGCTAACAAAACTTGCCAAAATTGGCAGATTTTATAAAACTGAAAGAACTGTTATAGTCACCTCACAAAAATAGTGAGATCTGGATGGTAATAGTGCAGTGTGGTGTAACAAATAACACCAATTTTAATTTGTGGTTACGACTTATTGTTCCTATAATGTACAACAACTAATCTGAAAACAGAAACAGACTACCAGTTGAAAAGGAAATTGAAAAATAACGTATCTAAAGACCTTTATAACCGATAGTATGAAGTTTCTGTAGGTTATAGTTATGGCTGAGGTTACCTTTTTCTGTAAAAATATTGTAACAAATTATTATTGTTACTCTTATTATTATTATCTAAATGCCCATTCTCCATCCAGGATGGCATTTGAAGCTTTATATGGACATTTTTACCCAAAGCACTTCACTTTTCTTGTTCACATATAGCTTCAATTTTCATATTAACCTACCTTTTGCTAGTTTTTTTTGTTATATTAACATGTTGATTTTCTACCATTTAGAATGTTACATTTTTAATATCAGATTCGTAATCAGCGAGCTTGAAGCCTCTCTGTACCCAATTTCAGATTCATATCGGGGAGTTTTGCAATTTATGTTCGCCATATTGGATCATCCATTTTGAATTTTACAATTTTGATATCAGATTCGTAATCAGCAATCTCGAAAATATTTGTATACCAAGTTTCATAAAAATCAAAATACAACTTCCTATTTTGGCCAGGTTTGGAGAGTGTCTGGACCACTGTGCACTGGTGCATCCGGATGAATTCGCCTGTCGACTCTGTCAACATTCTGTGCCTGCGGGGTCTTTCCCTAACCTGCCATCAACAGATGCTGCTTGCAATTCCATTTTCTCATTTACTGTAACCTTGAGGCCCTTTCCTGGTTGACTCCGTTCCTGGGCATCCTGCATGGGTGTCTTTTCCCAAACTCACATATCCCTCAGAGTTGATTCCAGCTCGCAATTGCATATTTATGCTATATGACACCTCTCAACAACAGTCTTTCTTCCATCTTTCCTCCTGTCTCTTAGCCTTTTCTTGTCAATCATAAGTACTCTTACGAAGATTCCCTGCATTTCCATCTCAGTTACTCCTTTTTCGAAATTCATTTTGGTTTTATTTGCAGGAAGCAAATCTTTTCCAAATATAATATCATGGTTTAAACTCCCAACTATGAAAAATTGATGATACATATGGATATTATCTCTGCTAATAGGCAGTATGACTTTCCCTTTTACTTTGGTTTACCCGGATGTCTAAATAATCTATTAGAGTAACATCCTTCCTCCGCTTCACTTGTGGCCTAGACACGATCCTGCTGACTTCCTTCCATAACCTCTCACGAGAAAGCGTCACTTCATATCCAGTGTCCAGAAGTCCATACACTGAGATGTTAAGTATCTTCACAGGTGTAGTACTCGTCTTTACATTCCTGATACTTTCTTCTTTTCATTCATCCTTCTTGCATTCACTCCCTTCACATTCACTCATCCAAAATTCTCTCGATATACAAGAAAAATCAACATTATAAAACTCTCGTATAATACAACTATGTACATCGGGGTTTAGGCCCTTTTCCACGAGTGTATTTTTAGCTTTCCTGTCCACACCACCCGACTCTCGGACCCTCAGATCCGGGGCGTGCAATCATTTTTTGTTTCCTTACTTGTGTTTTGATCGAACTTTGATTCACCGCTTCTTTCTCTTTCTTTAGGTACCGTTTCTCCATCAGAAGAGTAGCGACGACGCCACGGTCTGTCGTTTCTTCGATTTCTATGATATTTTCCTCGATATCGTTGAGAGTATCCTCTCCTTTCTCTATTAGGACTCTGCTCTTGATCACCCTCCGAGAAACGCTGTGGTCTTCATTTCCCAAAGATGGAAACGGCGTTGATGCATTTACTTGCATACTTCCCATTTGCTTTCTCCTGGAAGGCTCATTATATGTTTTTCTCGAAAATGGTGGTATCATCTCGGTATATTCACCCGAGGCTGCCTCGAGTTTCCTCACTATCTCTAAAACTTTGATGAGGGTGAATTCCGATAGAGTAGAGAAAATTCTTCGGACAAATATAGGTAGTAAAGCTACAACACTGTTGCATAACTGGGTCTCAGATACATGTGCGTCCAGGTCTCTTATGGCATTGTAGCGATTTATGACGAAATTTTCCAAACTACCATCACTACGGGGATTGAAAAATAATGATCTGAGTCGACCTACCCTAGCACTGGTTATATCCCCAGAAACGTACCGTACCGTAGTACCGTAAGAATGATATTCGGAAATTTTCGTAACCCCAGAGTTTGTCTCTGTTGGATTTAAACCAAGTAAGTGAAGGCCCCTTAAGGACAAAGGGTAAGATTTGTAACCACTGCAGGGTTGGAATACCGACTAAGATAACTCACTTTCGAATTGCTGAATGAAAGCTTTTGGTGACATGTTGCTGCGATTCGCCGCATATGTAGTAAATGACCGTAACTCGGTCAGGTGAATATTGGTGAAAGCGTTCTCATTTTATCTAGATCCTTGTCTGTCTTTCCAAGTTATTTCCTTCGATTGGCGTCTCTGAGTCTTTTTTCTTCTGCGCTCGCATTCGTCATCTGTATCATCCTCACCCATACTGAAGGAATCACTACTGCTATATCCATAGTAACCGCTCTCACCCTTGCGATTTTTTCTAGCTTGTTGCGACCAGTTTTTTTGCATCGCCACGTTTCTTAACTGGGTTAGAATTAGCTTAGAATTGCGTTCTACGCAATCACACCAGTACATTTTGTAAAAATGTTTGGCAAAAGGGTTGGAAAGTTTTTTGCCTCCCTTGTCCCGACTATGGGGTTGGGATTTGGTCGGGACTGAGGAAAACGCCGACCATATCCTAGCAAGGCGGGAATATAACGGCAAGAATAGTTGAGAAGAAGGTGGGCCACCAACTATTTGAGACAGTCAGCAGAAAACAATTGCAATTAAAATCAGTGATAGTCACAATACATCTACAATAGACAGTAATTTCTTCATTATAGAGATTAAAAAATCAATTACAAATGTCAGTTAGGATCGTCGGGCTTCTCTCGGCACTTGTTTTGAACCTGACTCTACACCGACGGTTGAAATTTGGGCGGCAGCATTTGTATGGGCCGAATTCTGGCCAAGGGATGTAACTCTCTAATATTGAAATATGCTTATTACATTAAAACATATTTATCTCTTAATTTCATTCGTCGTTTTACAGAAATCTGTAGCGAAAAGTATCAAAAAATACAAAGCAAGCAAATACCATGAAATTAATTACATTTTTCATATTCTCATTTACATCTTGAAAACATTGAATTTTAAACTATATTTCAACGAACATTTAATGTCGTTAATATGGCGTTAATCGATGACATAGATTTCGATTTATGTGTGTTTTGTAAGTCGACATATTACACTTATTCAGAAGTACAAATTTAATACTGCATCGATGATTAAGGTGTTAAAGAAGTACAACTGCACATGAAAAGGAAAAAAGGAAAGTAGTCTTTATTTTTATTTGTACATGATGGTGAACAACGCGTAGCAACTCCATTCTAGACTGCCTATTAATACAGATACCGTAAAAGAGTAGCAATTTCACAACGTGGATCCATGGATAAGTGGATAAGACTACGAGCTACCAATGAGAAGAACGTTCCTGTGTTCGAACCCCACAGCAGCCAATGGAATTATTTACTGTTGGAAAATTATCACCGTAAATCATGATGAGAGCAACAGATAAAATGAAACTAACTGTGTGTATACGAATAGACACCATTCATGCTTTGTTTTGGCCTACTAAACACGTTTCTTATAGACATATGGAAACGCCTGGTGCCCGACTGTGACTGTCGAGAAATGGTCGGGGTTGGGGCCGGAAATGGTCGGGCCGACGCCGGCCAAGATGAGTGTTTTTCTAGAAGGCTTTTGCTGCCTTTGGAGTTGTCTGCACGAGTGCGACCGGACCCTAACCGGCGCCAGCCCAGCGAAGGGCCGAACCTATTTTCTCCATTGGGATACTCACCCTCCTCGAAGGATTCTGGAAAAAAATGTGACCGAGATAGCAAGAAATATCCTGACCATAGATTTAGTGGGCCAGATGCCAAGATATACAGATAATCCCAGTTTGCACATTGGTCATGTCTTTCTCCTTGTAGTGTGAATTTATTAATTTGCTATTTGTAGTAATAGGCTACATACTAATTTTTTATTGTATGAATTTTTCAAGGCTCGGGTCAATCAACCACAAAATCAAGGCACAGTATCTCTGCTTTGTACAGAAAGTGTCTGAAATAAGTTTATTTCAGGCATCCAGGAACCTATGGAATTGTTTTTCCTTATCTTGCGGAATTCCACACAGTAGAAAAACAAGGAAGAATTTTGTGTAGCATGGAAGTATTTTGGATATTAGGAATGATTCTAGTGGCGGGTAAGTACTTCTTGAAAGAGAATCTATGAGCGAAATACAATTCGTAATCATTATTACTAAATATACAATTTAAGCAGAATAAAGGGCAAGCGAGCTGTTAGATGAAATACTCGCAATTAAAGGTATTGTTTAATCAAGAAACCTACCTGACTGTGATTACGTAGTATCTGATTTTCAACACAAAATATGAGCATATAAATTTAATAAGCAAGATGATGATTTCTATTTAAAATTTAATTAAATAAATGCTAAATAGTTTAATATTTTTAGAAGTTCGAGAGAAAAATAATTAATAAAACAGCATTTAGAACATAGTATTACTTACAAAAACATCAATTTAACTTCTAGAAGGAAACATATTATTTTATTCTACCTTCTGAACAAAATCAACACTCGCTTGGATCCATTGTTTAATAATATTTATTACATTAAACAAGTTAAAACTTGAGTAAGTGATTACCATTCTAATAGTATTTCACAATCATTTTATTATGGAAATAGATCAGGTTCTCACAAGTCAGTTATTTGCAAATGCAGTTAATTGAATTGAAAATTTATGACGTTTTGTTTGCATCTATTAATAAGTACGTCTACGGGAGGGAGATTTATGTAACAATTTTTTTATTCAATTACTTCTTTGACTCCTCCACAGCTTCATCAGATCTGTTAGGAATTCACTGTCTTTAATCGGCACTTTAAATGATGTGATAAAGATGGTCTCATCTTATCTTTGAATCGTCCTTCTGGCCTTCATAATAATAGTACACATTTTCCACGCAATGTACTGACACATTGTTTTATTCTTTACCTACCTCTTATATAGGTGCTTTGATGATACCATGTTTCCTTCTTCTTGGAAGTAGGTTAATATAGTACTCATTCTGAAATCTGAAGATAATAATAATCTCTCTATTTCTCTCTTATTGGTTTTATTTGTGGTGTGTAAAAGCATCTTTCTCACCCTACCGAAACTCTGTTCAGCATGACTTTCTTCCTAGTACTAATTAATCTGTATCGCTCTCTCTTAGTATCAAATCCATGATAAACAATGCACAGCTTGATGTTATCTGTATAGATCTAATCGACTTCTGATCGACTTCCAATTTTCTATCATAAAAAGTAAGTAACTAATCGATTTAACACACATGGTAACTTATTATATTTTTTTGCGAGACTATTTCACTGCCGGCGAACAAGGTGTTACTCTTTCTGGATACTCTTCAAGATATTTCTCCTGTTCTTCTGAGCTATATTAAGGAAGTCAGCTGCCTATTTCATTGGAGAATACTTATTGCTTAACTTTTTTCTCTCAAAAGAACCTTGGAGTTGTTCTTAACCAAAAACTTCTCATCATGAGAATTCTATACCTCAGGCCTAGAGAAGAAATATCTAAATTTTACTTCCTTGTTCCTTTGCGGAAAACAGAAATGATAATTTGCTTGATTGTACCATACCTAGTTTATGTACACTACAAAGTTTACTATTCTGTACATTAGTAAGTTGGTTTGTATATTAGTGAACTTGATTTTAAGGTCTTTAGGAAACTTTGACACAGGCCGGGTGGATGATGATGGGATGAATTGCTGGAATGAGGAAAATGAGAGGAAACGGAAGAACCACGATAAAACCCACAGACATGGTGTTTCTCCACCACAAAGCCCACAGGGCACATGGCCAGGAATTGATCCTATGACCACTAACACCAGAGGTGAGCGCTCTACAATTTAACTTTGTTTGCCCTAAGCGGGATTTACTGATTCAACTTGATATACCTTTTAAACTATATAGACTGATACTCTTAGAACTAAGTTAAAATAATACACACGAATATACATGCCTGAGGCGGCATTCGCACGTACGATCTGTGAGTCAATGGACTACCGCACTAGTTCGTTCGATCACCTTGATCAGCATTAATTGAGCCGCCGCGGCCCCTTGTCTGTTGGTAAATCAGTATTATAATCTTGGTTTAAAAGTTTAATTTTGATTCACGGAGTATTTTCTGGACACCAAATGCCAACATCTTATCTATTTCCTCTTGTGTGCTACAATCGTTCCGATTTTTATACAATTTATCATGTTATGAGTTGTTCTACAGGTTTGTCAAATCTTATTAAGTTCATTGTGATGTTAACCTGTAAAATGACTATTTGAACCGGGTGTTAAACGTAAATAATTTAGTAAATTAATAAATAAATAGATGTTTGCTTTGATCTATAGAAAAACTACCACAACTATTTCTATAAGTCTATAGAAACTTTAATTAAAACATCCTTTACGGTTGCTTATATCAAATAAAAGATTGGAATATTTTTAATTGTGTAGGAACACATGGCTTGTGCAACAAATATTTCCTGTTGCATTATCAGTCATTTTAAGATTATAACCAATCTTCAATTTTAGGATTCCGAAATAAATAATTAAATGGTCAATTATATAAACATGACATATTAATATTTTTCTTTTGCATCTAACTTTATAGGACTAGCATGGTTAATAATTCCTGAGCAGGTCTGGATATCACAAACTTTGGGATTTCAGGTAGATTCGTGGAGAATATTTGAGTTCCTGATTGGAGTTCCAAGCTTAATACTCTGCTGTATTATACTTCTGTTCCCCAGAACTCCTTGGTTCCTTTTCAATTCTGGAAACACGTCAGAAGCGCTAACTGTTTTGCGAAAAATGCATGCAATGAACAATAAGAACGAGAAAGAAGAATACCCAGTAAGTATTTGATATCTCATCACAATTTGAATTATAATTATTTATCTCGTATTCAACATCAAGCTTTTGCCTTTGTAGATCAGTATAACGATGGTTTCCACTCAGTCTTAAAAATATTTTTTCAGCATATAATGCTTTCACGTTAAACGTTGTCTTCTTTATTATTTATATAACACTTAACATATTCAATATGTAGCATTCGAATGCTACAGTTTCGATGTTCCTTTCCTTTAACTTCGATAAAGTTCTCTTAAATTTCCTTCGCTGATAAAACTTTCTAAACTTCGTATTTTTGGGCCATTTTTGTATCTCTAGACTTACGCCCGTCACGATGTGATTATCTAGTAAGTTTTAAACTCCACAAACATCTATATCCCAGCTGGAATTTGAACCCCGCACTTTGTGGACGCTTGTCTCTTGCCGCGGACTGCAAGACTACCTTGTCTTTGCTGGTGTGTCTAGTCATCTTTCATCCCATTTACAGTTTGCTTTATATATTCCATTATATTTATTTTCAGGAATAATTTCATTTTCTCTTTTTCTCTTTAGTTTCTTACGCTGCACTCTTACCTAGTGTCATTTATCAAAACTTGTTTGATCTTGGATATTTATTCAGCAAACATTACATCTTTAATTTGCCCGTTGCAATATGAACTTTTCTCTTTTACGCGTTTTCATTTTAATGCCATAAAGACATTGTAAAAAATTCTTTAGTAACGGAGGAGTTACAGTTGGGGAAGAGAAACAAAATGTTTTCAAATTTGCAGATAAGATGTTATTCTCGGAGAAGGTGAAATACCCCCTGACTAATGCTTAAACAGCTAAGAAGAAGTTGCAAGGAATATAGAACAAGGCAACGTCACGTAAGCATAAAGGAAACGAAAGAAGGGTGAGCAAATGAAACGCAGCAATATGAAAATTGAAAGAGAAAAAATGGAACAGGTATCAAACACTAAAATCTGAGAAGTATTATCAGTAAGGATATGAAGTGTGAGGAGGAAATAAACGAAGAACTAAATCTTTTGTATGGAGCTCAGGGTTATATGGAGTGAAAACAGAACTATATTAAAGGGTTTTGAATGAAGTTCGAAACCCTTAAAATGTAGTTAAGGAAAAATCAATTCAGCACAGCAGATATGTAGTGAGAAAGTTCTAAAATAGAGTAGGCAAGATAAGAACAATATTGGGAAAAATGAAAAAGAAATATTATTGCGTCATTAGTTACTTAGAAATTGCATACTGAGTGATCGTATTGAAGGTATAGTTTAAACGAAATGATGAAAATGTACCAAATAGATGTAATGTCTTGGCAAAATTATGGAAGATGATTTGTACACGAAAGGAGAAAGAAAAGATCCAAACTGGAATAAATAGAGTAACTTTTTTCTCTTAAAGAACTTAGATTCCAGAATAATATGAGTGGTGATGATAGTGACTCTATTTCTATTTGATGTGCAGAAGAATATCGTCTATAAGTGAGAGTAGTTATATACAGTGCATGTAAGTGTAAATAAATTCGAACATCCTGTGGTCAAGGTATAGTACTAGGTTTAAGTAATATATAATTATGATGATCCTTAATACTTCCTGTATTCTCTATTCTGTTGGTACGTTTTTGCCCTCGCTTTGATTTTCTAATTGTGTTTATGTTTTTGCATTTTGAATATGATTGAAACAACGTAGAGAAAATTCACTACTAAAAATTTTCTGACACATTTCTCGAAGCCAGGCAACTATAGCTCCCTGGACATATCCAGTAACTTGGCTAATAAAATCTAGTGAAATTGCAGTTCCAGGAAAATAAAAAAGAAGCCTCATACGAGATTTGAAATCAGGTTATTTATTTTTTTTAAAATTAGCATCATAGTGACTAGACTATACTGCCATGAAAAAATCCACATGAAAATAGTATAGAAAGTCAGAAGTATGTTGCGCGAACACCGGAAACATAAACAAAGTTACTGCCACAGCTTACGTCATATTCTAATAGATTTTTCTCTTTGCCAAGTAGGGATCGCAATACACATTCACTAAGAAAATTTCCCATTTCTATTAAAATACGTAAGTAAAATGGCGGTAGCAAATAGTTGATCAGAATTGCATATTCGATTACGATATGAAACCGTTCTCTCTTTCTGAGCATGTACGAAAATGACGCTGGAACGGGGGAAATTAGAATCTCCAATCATATCCAAAATATTCTTGTTTTTCTTTTTTGTCTACTGACACCTTTGAGCCATAGCAGGAACACTGCTAATAGTTTTATATATCTAAAACTTTACTAGCTATATAAAACGAGGTTCCCAATTTTTTTACACTGCTCTTTTGGATGAAATATTTAATTTACCTAAGCTACGTTTGTTTCTTACAGGTAAAACACATTTTTGCTGATTCCACTACAATGAATGTTTGCGGCCATAATAATTATGAGCAAAGTAATGATGATAAGAATGAACCAAATAAAAGTAAGGAAAATAAGGACAAGTGGCAAGTGTTTAAGATTGTGTGGCAACTTACTAAGGAGTTGTTCTCACGTTCATATATGCGGGTTATTGCTACCACATATCTGATATCATTTTCTTTGTATGCAGGGTAAGTTAGCATTTGTTGGTTTGCTATTACCGTTATTATTACTGCTACGCGCAGGGGGATGTTGAAAAACATTAGTTCGGTTTTATTAGGATTCCTTTATTATGGATTTTTTTTTGTCATGCGTATTAAAGTTGCATAATAATTATTTTCATGGCATTCATACATTTACTTATTTGAAATGATTACTTATTAATGCTACTTTATATATTCAGAAAACATATTAATTAGATTCCCAGCAAGCCAGGCGACTGCGGCATTTGGTCAGCAAAGGTAGTTGATTCCTGAGGTCAAAACAAGAAAAAAGAGTCATCTGTCAAATTCTCGAATTCCGCTTCGTGTAAGAAATACAGGGTTGCCAACTTTGAATCCAAATCGACTGTAGACATCTGTAACTGAAAGCAAAGATGTGGAGAAACTTCGGTAGGTGATTCCTGAGATCAAAACAAAAAAAAATGTTCTGTAGCAAATTCTCGAATTCCGCTACAGCATTTGGTCCCGACCAAGAACCGACGTCGGCAGGCGGGTTTTTGGCAGTGTTGCGCCTCGATGTGGACTCGGAGGGAGGCCCAAAACATGGACCGACGACACCGACGGCGCGCGGTCCGGAAAATGACCCGACCACTATACGCCATATGTGGATCGCGCCGACGTTCCCCCAATTACTTCCCGACACTAGTTGGTCGGGCCACCTTCGGGGTCACATTTGGCTTGCTGGGATTAATATTCACAATATTGAGTGTTAGAGTCCCATCTGGAGCATACATGTTTGTGTATTTTAGAAACTAAACAACTTTCGATTCGAGACGAACCTCTGTTATTAGTTTCCAAAATATTACTCATAAAGCTTTTTTTAAAAAAATAATCGATGAGTAGCTTCCTTTAAAATTGGGTAAATGTAGCTTAAAAACTTTACAAAATACGTTACAATTAAATTTTAGTGGCCTGGAATTTTATTTCGTTTAATGGTCCCGTCACAGATATAATAATACAGAACCCATAAATAGTCAACTCAAAAAATGAACAAGAGAATTTACAATATTACTGAGCATGAATACATAAAAACATGATTTATTATACAATTCGATTAACGATCTTAATATACTAAATACTATATTAACATATAACCCTATTGCCGTGAAACTGGAAATATAACACTATAGCAGCTGTAAAAAAGTTAAGTTTGAGCTTTACTTTGATCTCACCGTCAGAGCTCCAAGAACTCGTTTTGGAAACAAGTAGTTATTACAGTAAATAGTATTTTCCTTCTTCTATTCCGAAAATAATAGTGAAATTATTACAACTTAAATTTTCATATTTGAAATCATGCCGCTGCCTTTTTCAATTAACCTGTCATTATATGTTTCAGCTACGACACGATAATTATGTGGATTCCAGAGCTTTTTGATCGCTACAGTGCCTATAAAATTCAACATGGTAACCAAACAGCTGGGATATGTGACATGGTTGCCTCTGTTAGAGACAGTGACAATCCTTGCACACGTGAGATGGAAGACCAAGTGTTCTTGAATGTAATGATAACATGTCTAGCAACTTTGCCATCTTGTTTATTCCTCATTATTGGCGTTCAAAAGCTGGGAAAAACTTTGTTCCTAGGTAATATATATTTTTATACATTACACCACACGCCTATATTTATTTTTATATATATACAGGGTGAATCTGAAAGATGTGGAAAAACATCGGTATGTGATTCCTGAGGTCAAAACAAGAAAAAAGGTCCTTGGCAAATTCTCGAATTCCGCTTCGTGTAAGATATACAGGGTTGCCAACTTTGACAAATGTAACTGAACAGAAAGATGTGGAAAAACTTCGGGGCGTGATTCCTGAGGTCAAAACAAGAAAAAGGTTCTCTGGCAAATTCTTGAATTCCGCTTCGCGTAAGAGATACAGGGTTGCCAACTTTGAATCCAAATCGACAGTTGACAACTGTAACTGAACGCAAAGATGTGGAAAAATTTCGGTAGGTGATTCCTGAGATCAAAACAAATAAAAAATGTTTTGTAGCAAATTCTTGAATTCCGCTTCGTGTAAGAGATACAGGGTTGTCAATTTCGAATCCAAAATCGACTGTTGACAATTGTAACTGAACAGAAAGATGTGGAAAAACTTCAGGATGTTGATCCCTGAGATCGAAAAAAGAAAAGAAAAGTCCTCTGACAAGTTCTCGAATTTTACTTAGTGTAACACATACAGTGCTGCCAACTTGGAATCCAAAATCGACAGTTGACAATTATAACTGAACACAAAGATGTGGAAAAACTTCGGGAGGTGATTCCAGACATCCAAACAGGAAACATGTACATACAAACATCATGAAAAACTGTCCATAGTTTCGCAGACAGAGGTGTCTCAATAAGCAGGATCACTATGGTTGTTGATGGTTCTGTCTCATGACCGAGACGGTACGTCCCTCGGAGGCAAGTTTCGCTCGTAACAAGTAACGTGGAAAGCTACGACGAATGCTCACAAAGCGAATGACTGAAAAGATTAGGACAGCGAACATACACGTCATAAGCGAAGTCATGCGAGACACGCGGAGCACGAATGATAACCTGTAGAGTAACTAAGGCCAGAAATGCAGACTTCGCTCTCAATAAGATTAATGTTGTAGCCAACAACACAGCAATAGCTTACTTACCTCTAGTTTAATCACAGTAAATGTTCTAAATGCCCCCCATGGCTTTCAATGAAAACGTTCAAATGTCGCATCAATGACTGACGTACCCTGTTGAATGTTCCAGCCTGAGTCCGCAGAGTGTCACGTTATCCTGGACCACCACCTGATGTTCTGGATATCCGACCTACACCGCTCTGACCTTTAATTTCGACCACCTCTATATCCGAAGTAATGTAACATTTTGCTTCTTTTCCTAGGATCTTCCTTCTTCTTTTGTGTCAAGAATTACCTTCGACAGGTTGTCCACATTTTCCTGTTACAATTCACAACAGTCGATTTTTAATTCCAGGTTTGCAATCCTGTGTCTGTTACACGAAGCGGAATTCGAGAATTTGCCACAGGACTTTTTGTTTCTTGTTTTGATCTCAGGAATCACCTACCAAAGTTTTTCCACATCTTTCTGGTTCACCCTATATATATATATATATATATATATATATATATATATATATTTGATGCGAAGGAAATAAGTGCTTTGACGCCTGGTGGGAAACGTACATCAGCAACACAACACAGGGATCGACTGAGGTCACGCGTCTAACGTCACAAACTTGTTATACGTTCAGCAAACAGGCTGGGGTACCAGACAGTCAAAGGGCAGTGTGTTGTTGAACAGGGTTGTATGAAAGTGCACTATGCACACAATTGTGAATTATTGTTCTTTATGAATTCAAACTGAGGCATTCTGTACAGCAAGTCGCAAGAAACAAGAGTATTCGTACCATTGCAGACAAATTAGTAATACATAATACAACTGTCAGTCGGCGGTTCCTTGCGATCAATATGGGGAAAAAGTTGGACTCATGGGTGCCACATGAGTTGACACCGGCCAATAAGAATCGCCGTCTGGAGGTGTGCAGTCCTCTGAGTGTACGGAATAAGCGAAAAGGTTTCCCGCATCGGATTGTCATTTCAGATAAAAATTGATCTGGTATGACTATCGTAAACGATCAGGACAATGGATGGATCGTAATAAACGTCCAGGACGGTATCTTAAACCAACCACCTCTCCACCCACAGAAGGTGTTGTTGTTGGTATGGTAGTCTATGGTGGTAGTGATCCATCATATCTAACTCAGGTGAGATGAAACCATCACTGCAGATCGTTCCAGCGCTGAACTCCATGAAATACACCGCAGGCTTGTCTGCAAGCATCTGGCCATGGTCAACAGGCATGGTGTCCCCATGTTACATGACAATGCTTAAACACAGATCGCGCAAAGAACTGTGCAGCTGCTTCATGAGTTGCAGTATGAAGCCCTTCCTCACCCGCTGTATTTTTTCAATCTCTCTCCCACTGACTACCATCTCATCCGGCATCTCGATCACTTCTGGGCAGGGAAAACGCTTTCTGATGATCGGGCGGTGCTACATGTAATTGAGGATTTCTCCTCATCACAGACTCCATGCTTCTTTCGCCATTGATTTCAATCGTTAATTGAACGATGGGGAAATTCTATGGCTGCAGATGGCGACTATTTTGATTAACCAGTTTTCGTTCTTTGGTCTTCGAACATGACTCACCTGGGGTGGACATTTCACTCGCACCAACACATTATATAGATAGATATATAGCAGCAGCATATACAGATGCTTATCAGAATAATGGAAACACCTGTAGTTGGCAACACGTCAGATGTATGGGTTGGCAGTGGTGTCGTGGGGACCGCAGCGCCGGACTGCTGGTGGTGGTGCGTTAGGTCGGTCTCCATACTACGTCAGGCGTCGTTTAACAGGAGTGTGCAGTGGCTGCAGCAGACGGAGGTAGTGTAAAATGGGAGACCTCTCAGAGTTTCAAAGAGGGCAAATTGTTGGTGCGCGGTTATGTGGAGTGAGTGTGACGGCAGTGGCTAGTGTGTTAGGTGTGTCGCCAGAGACAGTGTCGAAGGTGATGACGGCCTACACAACACACGGGAGAACCACATAGGGGAAGCGGAACAGTGGGCGGAAGAAAAGCATCAGTGACAGGGCACGCCGGGTATTAAAGCGCATTGTCACGCGGAACCGTCGTGCCACTGCGGCGCAAGTGACGGAGGAACTCAATCAGCACCTCCCCCAACCTGTTTCGACAATCACAGTCCGCCGCGAATTACATGACATGAACTTACGGGGTCGTGTTGCACGGGCCAAACCTCTCATCAGGGACCAGAACGCGTTTGCACGCCGCAAATGGTGCCGCGACCATGCAACTTGGACCGTTGACGACTGGAAACGTGTGGTATGGTCGGATGAGTCACCATTCACCCTATTCCAAACCACGGGCCGTGTTTATGTGTGGAGAACGCCCAAAGAAGCGTATGATCTGCAGTGTCTCCGCCCAACTGTGAAACATGGCGGCGGCACGGTGATGCTGTGGGCCGCAATATCATGGTTTTCATTGGGTCCTGTGGTCACACTTCGCGGACGCATCACTGCCAACGATTATGTCGCAATTTTAGGAGACCACTTGCATCCTATGGTCCGGATGTTGTTCCCGGACAATGACGCCATATTCCAGGATGATAATGCATCCATTCACACAGCTGGAGTTGTTGCAGCGTGGTTTGAGGAACATCGGGATGAAGTTCAACACCTCCCCTGGCCCGCCCAATCCCCAGATCTCAACATAATTGAACATCTGTGGTCCATCTTGGAAACACGACTCCGGCGACGATTTCCACCTCCATCCTCTCTCACAGAACTGGCCGATGCCCTGCACGAGGAATGGTGTAATATTCCACTTGCTACCATTCACGACCTCTATGCCTCCATCCCACGTCGCATCAAGGCTGTTCTGAAGGCGAAAGGTGGCCCGACACCATATTAATCTGGTAAGTTGCAATTTCGTTCAGGTGTTTCCATTATTCTGATAAGCATCTGTATATCTATAGCAGCAGATATATGCAGCAGATATATGCAGCAACCTGTATAATAATCCAAATTTCTCTCACTTTTAATTCCTTAGGAATGATTGGTTATAAAATGGAAACTTTTTACATATTATAAAGAACGACGTCCATCTAATAGATTCAAATTTAAGTACGAGTTTAAAGCATTACCTGAAATAGACCAGATTTCTGAGTTTTCCTCAACAAAGATGCGCAGGAATGCAAAATAATGGAAACACTTGTCAAGAGTGAGGCATTTTGAAACTATGTTTGGTAATACTGGGCACGACGTGAACCAACCGTCTCTCGCTTCTTGCAGGTAGGATGAACTGTGTACTAATAGTAGAGTGAGGCAATGGAGTTGTGAACGTTGTGCAGGTGGGGTGAGGGACCAGTATGCCTGGTTTGACGGGGTTTAAAAGAGGTCTAATTGTGAGTGTCCATCTAGCTGGAGCTTCTGTGAGCAAAACAGCGATGTTATGTGGTGTAAAACAAGGCACGGTCTCGAAAGTCATGATCGCATATACAGTGCACGGTAAAACGGGGTAGGTGAAACACAAGAGTGGTCAAAAGACGAAGCTGCAGAACACGTAACCTGGACCCTGAAGCGGATTGTGACGTCGCAGAAGAAAACAACGGCCGAGAAAGTGACTTAATTTAATCTGTTCCTAAATACCCCAGTGTCATCCAGAACAGTAAGACGGGATATGTATGAAACGGGTATCCATGAGGGTGTTGCTGTTCTCAAGCACTTGACAACATACGAGAATGATCAAAGGCGACATGCATGGTGCAATGCTTACAAAATGTGGACGTTGGAGGATTGGCAATGTCTCGTGTGGTCGGATCAGTCGTCCGTTACGATTTTCCCCACCACTGGACGCGTGTTTGTCCGACGAACACCCTCTCAAGCATACTATGTGGACTGTTTACGCCCGACTGTCGAACATGATGGCGACTCTATTATGGTGTCAGGTGCTATATCACGGTATTTGGCAACCTTGTCACATTACCTTGTTGGGTCCCAAAATTCGTGTGTACATTTAATTGTTCCAGTATACAGAAATTGGAAGAGCTAGAGCAACCAAATTTGGAGGGAATTTAGATGAAAGTCTGACGTTTTGCTTGAGAGCAAAACGAGGTCACGGGTACAAAGGACTGATGAGATACAAGGTCAAAAGTCAAAATGTGATTTTTACCTTATGGGATTTTAATGTTAAATGGTGGTCTCATATGCCATTCCTTTAAATATTGATCTCTGGTAGCAAAAATTCTTATATATGCATAACTTCTGATGCTAAGTAATCTGCTAATAAGAAATGTGCCCAACGGTGACCTTGTAACCCTCAGCAGGTCATCTGTGATCTTTTAGGGATTATTGCCATTTTCAGCACCTAATATCGCGAGATTAAATCTATCAAAGATGACCACAAACACACAAATAAAGGACCAACTGAAGGTTTCTTTTCAGCAAAATTTAAAAGTAAAAAATGTCACAAGAAGTCAAAGGTCACGGAGCTTAAGTGTCGTATTTCAATCAATGACGACTGTTAAAGAATTCTACTTTTGAAACAAATTTGAGTTCCTATAAGATTTAAAACTAAAATTAGCATGTGACTTACGAGAATCCAAAGCTTGACCCCGTGACCCTCAGCAGGTAATCTGTGACATTTTAGGGATTATAAGCTCCTTGGAACAGCTTATGGTATACGATTAATTCTATCACAAATGATGACTACGAATACACAAATAAAGGACCGAATGAAAGTTTCTTTTCATCAAAACTGAAAGGCCATAAATACCACAACAGGTCAAATTTGGTAGAGCTTTATTTTTATATGGGCCAGTCTACACGGTTAAAAATGACTCTCAGAAATGAATAAATTTTCCTACTAAAAAAAAGTCGAGTAAATTTTACTTGAAAGTGAGAAAAAGTATTCTCAAAAATTAAAATTTGAGAATGGTAATTCTCAAATACGAGCTAAGGCATACTTTTCAAATTTGAGCTGATGCAATTATTCAAACTGTGTGTCTCTGGAAAGGTAATATTACAATCCTGCGAGATAATTAAATGCAATCTGTACACATAGTTTATTATCTGGCGAGCGTTGTAAAAGAATGTCGTAAACAAGTGCAATGATCTCAAACATAAAACGAGAACTATATTCTCTGTCGAACAGTCCAATCTATATCACTGCGATTTCATGTGATATTCATACGCGGGCGTGATCTGGCAAAAAACAAAACATACTATCGGGAATTAAGTTTAAATCTTCTGCTTAATAAGATTTATTTTTCGTAAGATTATAAAGTGTGTTTACCTGTTGTGGTAGTAATAAACTCCTAATAAAGGTGAATGAGTTTCATAACATATGGTCGCCTGTTGCATTTCCCGCTTGTGTCAATAGATGTCTCTACTTTTAATGGTGCAAAGTTGAAGTGAGTACTGCTTTGTATTATGCTAAATTGTTGTTTTTTGTGTTCTATTATTGGCACACGATTTAAATATGTTTAATAATGTTTCGTTATGCAGATTAAAGCGATTGTACAAACACAATGGAGAATTGTAAAATAATATATATCGCAGATGGATATGTACAGCAGGAATGTAAATAATGTATGCAGGGTACAGCATGTCTTCACCGCTTTGATCTCAGTTGCCTGGCTCTTTTACCACAAACTACAAATACTGGAAAGACATGCCCTGTGAACAGCACACCGTATCAGACTACTCAGCCGAACTCTACGACCGTACACCATTCCCACATATACTTTACCATCTTGAACAGCTTCGCAACAAATTCATCCGAAGACTCCTCGAAGTTCATCATCCTCTACTTCTCGATACCATGCATGCCACCACTACACTCGAACCTCAAACTACGTTACTAGTAACTCTACTCTCCCTACTCTTCTCCCTCTACCGCCATACCATACCACCAGATCACCCTGACCAAGATTTCCTCCGCTCTTACCATAGTCCCGACATTCCTCCTTTCATAGCACCTTCATACTTTGCACAGTAATAATCACTTACTAACAGGGTCCATACTATCCTAATCAGTTCAGAGTTACACCTAAACAGAAGATAACCAGCATTCGTCTCACTAACAAAATCCACGTGTTGTGACGTCAAAGCGCACCTCACTACCATCATTGTATCCTTAAACCCACAAATAAGATGATTATGAGGCAAATTCATAATACCCAGATTAAATGAATAAAGAAAATAAAGAATGATGAAATAAAATCCCTTTGACCAACATCCAATTCCAAAAATCCTCACTTTCCCCTATATCCCTTTCCCAATAGAGGGTGTACCCCTCTGCACGGGTCCTAGCTGCGACTAGGAATTTAAAAAAAATACAGCATGTAAGGAACATCAAAAACTGAAACCTAGCCTGTCTATGGTATGTTAGCGTGCTGCCGATGACTCTGTATAGCAAACGTACAGAAGAGACTAGTACGTGTACGGCCATTACGGGACTGGCGACATTTTTCGGTGTCGGAGGGTACGAGATAGCTTGAGATTTTTGTAACAGTCATTGCACAAAGACTATTTGTTCATCATCATCATCTTCACTGTACTTATTCTTTTCTCAAATCATTATTTCACCATGTCTAAATCAAACTCAAAACATCGTCTGCCACAACACGTAACTAAAACATCATGAGTAGCAACTCCAAAAATGTCCTCTGTAGGCACCACTAACAAACACTCACGTAGTTCCGACTAACTCTCTACTAGCTCAAGATCTAGGTCTCCAATGCAAAGTTCTCACTCTCCACCAGCTAAGAAAACACATCGCATCAGTGATTCAGCATCAGACTCTGATTCAATGAACATATCCACCGACCATGAAGACCATCTACTAGCAACTCCAGAAACTCGTCTCTATCCATTTCTGCTGACTAAATACGAAACAAAATTCCAAACATCAAAGTGCCTTCTTCAAAAGTTACTGAAATACGTACCAAGAGACAAGATCAGTGAAATAATTCCTACCAAGAACGGCATCATAATCAAATCATCAGAGCCAAACCTAGCAAAAAAAATATTCGCAATAAATACAACTTTGAAATTTTTGGGACGCACGCACAGCTCACGGTACTCAACTCATCCTCAATGAAACAGCAACCACCACCTAGGAAAACTCCTATGTTATCTGTTGTAATCCGCGGGGTTCCACCAGACACACCAGACAATGAAGTCCAGGCAGAGCTAACAACCGAATGTCACGTCATCAAGAAATGCATCCGAATAATAACGAAGATTGGAACACCTAGCTACATGGTCCGAATTCTCACTACAGATCAATTCACAATAGACAACCTTCTCAGAAATTGAGCATTCATCTATGAACAAAGATACCGTGTTGAACCTTCTCGATCACCAGCACCGATGCCACTCAGATGTGAGAAATGTCAAACTTACGGAGACCATACCGCAAATGAATGTAAAGATCAACCGATTTGTGGCTACTGCTCTGAAAATCACCTAACAAAGTCATGCACCAACCTTCAAAATCCACCAAAATGCAAAACATGCAAAGAGCAACACCCAACATACTCATTTAAATGCAAAGGGAAACCGAAACCAAACGCAGAAAACAATATGACGGTAGTACCACTCCGCATACCAGAACCAAACACGGCATAAGTCAACAACTCATCTCTTCCAGTGCCTACTACAGAGGAAATCATCCAATTCATCACTATAACTCTACAGAATCTATGTCCTTTCAACAAAGAAACCATCCTATTCAAAGTCCAACAGGCAGCTCAACAAATTTTCTAAGTCAAACCACAAGCTACATATTCAGGCCATCATGTCTTCTTCTCATTTTCACCTTTCACCTAAACAGCTTTGCTTCGTCATCCATCATCAATCACATCACTCAATCACTTAACATATTCATCAATGCTCTGTACCCATAAATGTTATATGTTGGGCTCACTTGTTGACATTAGCATCTAGAGAAGCCCCTAAATGAGAAGAACAATCGCTCATTCGTCCAATTGTTATTCAAAGTGTTATGATGTGTATCGCACTTCATACCCCTTTACCATATCATAATCATCTGATCCAAAAAATATAGTTATAAGCATAATGTTTATGACATCCTGATAAGAAAATTTATTAAAATCGAAGTCACACCGGGACTAGCAAGACGCGAAAAAAATACAGCATGTACAGGGTGGATATTTATACTTATCCTGTGTTCAATAAATATTTTTATCTTTGCCGCCTGCGTTTCTCTATAGTTAGACGTAGTGGAGGTCTTTTCTGTGGTTGCGGAAAAGAGCTGAGAAACACTGATGCGATCACGGATAAAGTTCTCTACTGTTTGTTAGAGGTGTAGTCCCACTACAGGTTATACTTGGGACAATTTTGAATACATATTTTCTCATCTTCATTCGCTCGCAACGTAATTTTGAATATAAATTCCTTCTCACAATGTGAATATGTTTCTCTCAATTTCGAATAAATATTTTCTCAGTTTTTTTAGCTCTCATAACGATTTTGAGTGATAACTCTATGAAAACTTTGAAACAAAGCTTCTCAATTTTGACTAACTATTTTAGTAGCTCCGGAGCTATCTTTTGCGTCATTACGTTCTCAACATTTTGAGCATATGCTTCGTCACTTTTGAATATATTTTTCTCATTTCTGAAAAATAGTTCCAACTGTTTTTCATTTTTGAACCGAAATTTAAACTCCTCATCGAGTAGTTTTACCTCATGTTTGAGACCTTTTTTCTCACTATCCGAGAAATATTTTCTTATTTTTGGAGCACCATCACGTGTTCAACATTAAGCAAAATTTAGCCGGAGCCAGATTGAGCCCAAAATTTTCTCAAATTCGATATTTTTTTTCGTTTTTGAATAAAGATTTTTAACAGTGTAGTAACTTTGAATTTCGGCCCGTCACGATTCGCCCCTTAGCTATGAAAATCCACACCCAAGTCCCTGACGGGACTCGAACCCAAGACCTAGGAGCCGTTGGCTTACCTCTGCAGACTGCACGGCTACCCGGCCGACAACAGGTCAAAAAGAAAGCTAAAGTTTTTTTTGTGGGAGGGGTATTGACTACTATGAAACCATGTGGAGTTTGAAACATTGATATGTTGTTTAAAATAAGAATAGCATTATAGTATGAGAAAGGAAATTGTAACTTTAGTTGGTTGCCTAGTATCTTCGTACAATTAACACTATTTCCAGGGAAACTGTTAACTCTTAAGGCTTGTAATTGTTTATTATGTTCATATACTGAGGTAGAAATGTTTTGTTTTTTTTAGCTTCAGAAAAGTCAGTAATATTTCAGAGGTTGGATTTCAGAGTAGTGTATTATGCAGCTGAGAAGCTTGAGGAATGACTGGCGATAGCCCAATACGGTTAGAGCACTTATCTGCTAAGACCAAACCACCACAAAAAATATCGCCCATACGTGTCTTTTGTTTGCCCCATGACTTTACAGGAGCATTGCTATTGAACCGTTTCACAATGCAACTGCCTTCGAATAAAAAGGTGGATGCACATATTTGTTTCGTGGATGCGTTCTAATGAGAATTGGGAAGAAGCGAAGAAACTCCGCGGGAAACAAGCTGCTTCCCCATATGTAGAAAGGGATGCTCGGTTATCGTTTTTTACAGTCCCTTCGTTACTTTGAGGCATTAACATCTTTTGTTTATGTTTTGGGCAGAGGTAAAAAAAATCAGTCTGTTTCATTTACAAGGGTGGTTTGGTATTGTTCGAAAAATTAATCTAGTTGAAGAGAGACAGTGAGGACCTTGGGTGTTGGACCTTGAATCTTAAATGCTCAGTTATTCTTGTGTTTAGTTGTGATTTTTCTAAGAACAAGAACTGTTGAATTTATTTTATTTTGGCTATACTGATATGTGTTCGTAAATGTGTGTTGTATTGCCGGAATGGATACTCTTTTAAAGGAACAGCGTGCAGATTTGCTAGAGTGGTAAGTCGGTCACACAAACACGGAGAAAGGCATTTGTACAATGGTGTGTGATGATGAGCAACACACAACTTATTCGTCTGTATGAACAGTTTCGAAATAACTGTTTCAATAAGGAGCATCTTTCTCGGCGACAACGACAAGCCGCTCGATCAGCAACAGTCTCTATTGACGAAAATAAACGCAAAGTGGTTCGTTCTGTGCTAAGTTCACCCAAAAATCTATACGACGTCGAAGTGATGTACTCAAAGTTACAAAAAGTTCGTTGAATATGATATTGCGTGTGCTGGAGATTAGGGCGTACAGAATGCAGATTGTGCAAAAATTACAAGAAGCAGATTATGGTGCCAGAATGTTATTTTGTAACTGGTTTATAGACAAATTAAATGAAACCCTATGTTTCTGTTTCACATGAAAATGTCTGATGAAGCTAAGGTTTTATTGAAATGGTGTCTTCATCTCATGCACGGTTCTGGGGCCTCAGTCAACCATTGTAAAGAATTGAAAGTTCTGCTGACCAAAGGGGTATTATAATATGGATGGAACTAACAGCAAATTGCGCACTTTGGCCGTTTTTATTTGAATGAAACATAAATCAAATTGCATACTATAATATGTTGCGTGAGTTTCTTTTCCCTGAACTTGAGCGCTTAAATCTTGACCCGAACAATGAAATGCGGTTCCAATAGGATGAGGCTCCAGCACATCGCACTAGGGCAACACTTGAAATATTAAGAGGAAGCTTTGGAAACCGTTTGTTAAGTATGGGTACACTGCAAAAAATAGCTGTGTTAATTCAACACAATGCGGTGTCCCAGCGTGACTACCACTTTTGTGTGTTAAATCAACAAAACACACGGTGTTGATTTCGGTACTGTGAAAAAAAAGCGATACGGCTACAATGAGATTTGAACATAGGTTGCTCAGTTAGAAGTCGAGCGTCTTACATACTTCGCTAAATCGTCAGACAGAAAAGCACTAGATGCAAACGATATTTAGTGAGCAACATTTGAATTAAACTACTACACTATACATTTAAGCAGTGTAGAGGATCAAATATATGTTGCTGAACTCCCAAGACAAACTAAGTTACTTTCACGACTTATCTCATGGTTTAATCACTTCCTATTTGTCAATTGAGAACCAGAATTCCCATTCATTGAGAATGTTCTATTTCTATGAAAGCAAGCAAGAAGGCGACAGCCAAACACTTGAGAAGCTTTACTGCTTTCTTATCGTAACAACACGTCAAATGCTGAGCTTGCTTTAATAGAAATGGAACACATTCTCAATAAATGGGGATTGTGATCCCTAATTGATCAATGGAAAAGTGATTAAATCATGGCATAAGTCGTGAGAGTATCTTTGTTTGTGTTTTTGGTTCAGGAACATTTTTTATCCTCTATATTGTTTCAATTTTGTAATCTTTCCATCTGACGATTTAGCGAAGTCGGTAAGACGCTGTACTTCTAACTGAGCAAACCATGTTCAAATCTAGCTGCTGCCGTAACTTTTATTTTCTCTCAGTACCGAAATCAACACCGTGTGTTGTGTTGATTTAACACACAAAAGTGGTAGTCACGCTGGGACACCGCATTCTGTTGAATTAACACAGCTATTTTTACTGTGTAGTGAAGTAAACTGGCCAGCTAGAAAGTCCCGATCTAACTCCATAACAGATAACACCAGGCACACTTAAAAAAAACACAAAAACACTAATAAACAGTGTTAATTTATGCTTAGCACATCAGAGACACCACGTGGAATAGATGAATAACAACCGATGACTTGAAGCCCAGCAAGAAGTAAGGACTGTTGTACAGGTAAGGTAATATTTCAAATGTTTCTCTGTACTCAGTAGATATGTAAATGAGTAAATAACGGTAAAAGTCTCGAATGAAGCTTTGAGAAAACTGCAATTACCCAGGTAATCACCTCCTAGGGCACAGTTTCCTATTTTTCTAGTGCATGTTTTCTAGTTTAAAACTCATACGAGCTCACTGTCAATTCAGAGTTTCAAACGTCGCATAATCTGATATTTCTCCTTTATGAGTGAGTATGTTCCATGAGATCTATCATCGAGATAATTTTGTGCAACAAACTGTTGAAAAGAACGATAATCTCTAAAAGATCACAGATGACCTTTTCAGGTGCACAGGGTCAAATTTTGGATTCTCGTAAGACACATGTCATTTTTAATTTTAAATCTTATAGAAACTCAATTAATTGTTTCAAAAGTCGAATGCTTTGAATGCTCATTGTCTGAAATACGACACTTAAGCTCCATGACCTTTGACCTCTTGTAACATTCCTGGCCTTTTAATTTTGCTGAAAAGAAACCTTCAGTCTGTTATTTGTGTGTTCGTGGTTATCTTCTTTGATACAATAAATCTTGTACGATAATAAGTTGATGAAAAGGGCGTTAATCTCGCAAAAGTCACAGGTGACCTTCTAGAGGCCACAGTGAACCACATTTCTCATTAGCACAATACTTAGCATCAGAAGCACATTACATATACGAAATTTTACTACCAGAGATCAATATTCAAAAGAATGGCATATCAGACCACCATTTAACATTAAAATTCCATTAAGAAAAATCACACTTGACCTTTGACCTTGTGTCTCATAGTCTTTTGTACCAGTGACCTCGTTTTGCTCTCAAACAAAACTTCAGACCTTCATCTAAACTTCCTCTAAATCTGGTTGCTCTAGATCTTCCCATTTCTGTGTATTGGAACAATGAAATTTACACACGAATTTTCGGACAGTCTGTATATACAACTCTTGGGTAAACAGGTCCACCCAACAGGGCAAACATTATTCGCAGATGGGAATGCCATATTCCAGGATGAATATGCCCCCATTCACAGTGCTGGCCCTGTTCAAGAGTGGTTTCATGAGCGTGGTGATAAGACTCAACAACTTCCCTGACCCGCGCAGTCCCCAGACCTGAGTATCATCGACCCTCTGCAAAACCAGGTTTCGGCATCGATTCTCGCTACCTAAACAGCATGAAGATTTTTTTTTTGTAATTCACTACCATTCAAGACTTGTATCGGTCTATTCCGTTCAGAATTCAAGCTGTATTACATGGTTACGGTGGACCAATATCGTATTAATACAAAATGTACCGACTACCACAAGTGGTTCAATTATTTTGTCTAATTTTGTTCATAACTGTAAATATATTTTCAGGCTTTGTTATTACATTAAATACCGTGACAAGGTTTATATACTTATTAAAAGCACACATTACATGTTTATGGTTTCAGTGTTCTGGCAACACTTTCAGTAAACAAACATCATCATCGGTCAGTGTTGAGACTTGTAAATTGCGTTTTTAACAAGTATATAAACCTTGTCAACATATTTGAGTTCAATAATTATTTTGATAGTGAAACAGCATTGAAACGTTCCTTTCTTTTCACGCTATATTGTGTTCTTTTCTCATCAATGTTTTACTTATGATAATGTACTACTGCCTTAATCCTAGTTTTTGACGGAAGTTAGTAATCAAATGCGTATCATGTGCCAATTTGTTCCTCTTACCAAATTAGGTTCCTATAAGTATTCGTTTTGTCACATGCATTCCGTGAAGCACCAGTATGCGGTCTTGAATTTAACATGTTAATAATAATAATAATAATAATAATAATAATAATAATAATAATAATAATAATAGATCTTAGGATAATGTAGAGTCGATTGAGGGAAGATGCCACAGATTTTTGTCTAAGAGATATTGTGGAGCAATTAAAAAGCAGAATAGCAATATTTCGCACAAATATATACTGAATATTGATGATATTATTGACAAAAGTACATGAAGCTACATGGATTTTTAAACTGACATACTAAATTTACATCTTACTCCACACATCAGTGTAAGATGCCCACTCATTTGGCGGAAGATGCCTAACTTGTAGTTTTATATTATAATCTAGAGGTATGAAAATAATAATGAAATGAAAAACAAAAACTTCGTGGCTACATTATACCATGCTAAAATACATGAACAAGTATGAAATTAATAATGAAATGAAAAACAAAAACTCCGTGGCTACATTATACCATGCCTAAAATGTATGATCAAGTATGGAAATATTTAAATCACTCCAGAAAATATTTGCTACAATATCACCACCTTGGTGACATCATCTAGACAATGCAAATTATATGAAAATGAAACATTCAACAATTTAATGCAGTAATGTCTAATACGTTTTGTGTGAAATCAGAAAACAAATCTTTACCATTTGGTATACATTCTAATGGACAACAAAATCTTCCGTTATCGTCTTGTAAATTAAGTGAATGTTATCAATTCCAGTGTATAGAATTATACTGTTACATGAAAGAATACTGAATAACAAATTATACTTTAAGCTTTCCACAATGCCAACGAGAGCGTATGCCTTATTGAATATCTTTTCCCATAGTGGCGAATACCGAAAGACACTTCGAATAATTGAGGGGTTTGGTGCAGAAATTGTGTAATGCACATTACAAAATTGCTTAGAAAAAAAGAACCGTAAGTTTAAGGTACTGTAATCTTTAGTATTATTGGCAACAAAATTACTGAAGACGGTTAGGGTATTATTTTGGGATATAAATCTTTGTTCTTTATATGTATTTCAATTTAAAAAACTATAAATATCGAAACATATATTTGTGGATTATACCATTTCTGCACAAAGACCCTCAATTTTCCCTTTATTTTCTATAATATAGATGCAGTGTTAGAAAATGACTTTTACCGATTACACAAGTATAATGCGAAAATTGTGTCGGGTTTCAACACTAAGGTAGAGAGAGAGAGAGAGAGAGAGAGAGAGAGAGAGAGGAAAAATACAGACCTACTATAGGGAAACACAGCCTTCACAAAATCGCCAACAGCAATGCAGAAAGTGTGCGATCTCGAAAAACCTGCTAGTAAAGAGAACATACTTTCAGCACAAATATATAAACAAATAAACATTGATATCTCCAGATATCAAAACTTTCAACCAGATTCATCACGTATTAGTACACAGACGAAGAAACACCAACATAATGGACGCTGGGTCTTACAGAGGACAGGAAGGTGACACCGAACATCAGTTTGTGGTCACAAAAGTGAGGGAAAGCTATGCATTGCAAACAGAGAACGCAAGGATCAAAACACCTCCAAATCGAAGTTAAGCGATAAGATAATGCAAGAGCAAAAGCAGACTACCAACGCGAAATCTCACATAGGTTAGAAATGTTAACCGACTGGAGTAGTAATAAAGCTGATACAGTGAAGGGTGCAGAAAGGCAAGAAACATTTAGGTGAAAAGAAACAGCAGGAAAACAAGCCTTGGTTTGATGAAGAATGACTTAAATTTCATGAAGAACCAAACCAAGTAAGGCAGCTATAGCTAAATAGTAAAAGAGAATGAAAAACGAACAATAACGCGAAACGCAACGCCACACGCGGGTTTAGAAACAAAAAGAGAATATCTGACGCAAAGAATTCAGGACATAGAGGAGAACGGAAAGACAAATAACATACGAGATGTGTACAAAGGGGTAAACTCGTTAAGAAAAGGTTACCAGACGAGATTAGAGATGATTAGAAATTAATTCGGAGATCCTCACGCGGATCTGACTAAAATTATTGATGTATGGAAAAGTTATTTCGACAAACTTCTTAATGTACACAACGTAGAAGAAACAAGAATTTAAAATTTATACCGCAGAACCGTGAATACCCGAACCTAGCGAGTTCCAAGTCGAAATGTCGATAAAGAATTTTTAAAAAAAAATCAAAATACCAGGAAGAGCCATTATTCAACCCAGTTAATTAAGGCGGGAGGAACGGCACTAATCTAGGAGCTACATAAATTGATAAATGCTATATGGAGAAAGGAGGAGCTTCCAAAGGAATGGAACACCTCAATAATAGTTCCGGTTTATAAAAAAGGCGATAAACAGGACTGTAATAATTACTGCGAAATCTCGTTACTTCCAACATGTTACAAAGTATTGAGTAATATACTGCTAACTCGCCTAAGCGTATACGTAGATGAAAGGATTGGAGATCACCAATTTAGATTTAGAAGAAATAGATCCACATTGGACCAAATTTTCACTTTGAGACAAATTTTTTAGAAGAAATGGGAATACAATGAGACTGTTCACCAACTACTCGTATTTATTAAGTTTAAGAAAGCTTATGATTCTATCAAAAAGGAAAAGTATACAGTATCCTGGTACGATTTGAATTAAAAAAAACTGTTATAGTGAGGATGTGTCTCAGCCACCCAATAAGCAAAGTACAGGTAGGTTGTATATAAGCTCAGATAGTTTCAAGATTCACAATATATTGAAACAAGGTGATGCCTTGTCACCACTACTGTTTAAATTTGCTTTAGAATATGCGATTTTAAAAATAAAAGAAAATAAAGAAGGACAAAGGCTGAATGGCTTGAATCAACTGTTCGTGTACGCAGATGGTGTAGATTTAACAGGGGAAGATCTAGAGGCACTAGAAAGTAACACCGAGGTCTTAATAGAAGCTGGTGATGAGACAAATCTACAGGTAAACATAGAGAAAACAAAATACATGATGATAAGGCGAAACACAGGGAATGAAGGAAATAAAATAATAATAATTGGTGAGAAGATCATAGTAAAAATAAACAAATCTAAAAACTTAGAGGCATATATAGCAAGCAGAAACGAGGTAACAGAAGAAATAAAAAGTCGCTTAACATCGGGCAACGCATGTATCTATTCATTCCAGAAAGTCTTAACTTCGTCATTAATATTAAGAAAGTTGAAATTTTAAATATACAGAACAGTTATTCTGCCGGTAATGCTTTACGGTTGCAAAAGTTGGAGTACGACAAGAACAGATGAACATAAATTGCTAGCGTTTGAAAATAAGATCTTGAGAAAAATATACGAGCCGAAACGGGACCAGATCACTGGAGAATGGAGGAGACTGCACAATGAACACCTTCACAGACTGTACGACTCACCTGATGTAAGAATAATGAAATCGGGCAGGCTATCTAGCTCGAATGGGAGAAAACGAGGATTATTTTCCATCTTCGTTGGAAAGCCAGATGGAAAAACACTGTTGGGAAGATTGATATGACGTTAGGAGGACAATATTACAAGGGATCTTCGAGGAGTAGATGTTTGTGATGAAAACTGCCTTGATCTTGCCTAGGATTGAACGCTATTGCAAACATTTATTACAGCGGCGATAAACTTGCGAGTTCGGTAAGCCATAGAGTAAGTAAGTTGTAAGGAAAGTATGTGAAAAATCACAGTAAATTTGACGCTGATAATAAGCAATACTATCCTCGAAACTCAATACTCTTGTGGTTTCATCAATTGTCTCTAGTCTATAAAGCTTGACGCAACACTACTCTTAAATATGTATATTTATTTTCAGTTTGTTGCTTGTCTTTGGCCGGATGTTGTACAATAGGTCTTTATTTTGTAAATTCCTCAGTTGGTGTTTTAGTTCTTTCCTGCTTCTTTGAATCTTCAACATCTACAGTCATAGCAATTCTTCCTTACGTGGTTGTTGATTTGTTTCCATCTCACATCAGGTAAGAGTCATAAATAAAATTCTTGACTTAAAGCGAATACTATTTTTATTGAAACTTAAATTTTATCTCAAAAACTATATTGTACGAGAACTTGAGCACTTGAAAATAAAACCAGAGTGACACAAAATGCAATTATTCGAGGGGAATGTGACTTCCGTTTACAAGTGTAACGTGAAGTATTGTGTATAATAGTTACCTGTTTGACAACACTGTAGTGTGAGTCCGTATGCATCCAACAATTGCAAAAGGAATGTTGTGTTGCCCTTATTAGAGCAGTAAGTGTTCTTCAAAATACGTACAGCAAGTGAGAATCCAGTCAGCTATTTAGCCATTAAACTTCTGATAGCTTAACGCTCCTGTGATCACTTTATGAAGAACTATACAAGAGATCCGCTGAAACTCACCAAATAGTGTGACACTATGAGTCGCTGATTCTCTTGAGCCACCTTATCTATTTTCTGAACCAGGTTTTCAATCTCCACAGTCCGCGTGTCATTTCTATTTTCACCGTGGACATTTTCTCCGCCCATTTTTAAACAAGCGACACAGAACCTTTTCTCATTCGTTAGAACCATGAACTCTGTAATGTTGATTGATGATGGATTTCATTCTTGACTAACAAGATAATTTTTATTGCTGAATAAGTGCACCTCATAGCCGGTATGGTAAGATAAGGATATGATAAAATTAATTATATGGGTGGTAGCATCACTATGTCTTAGGGCCGTCCCTATATGAAGAAGTCCCTTATCTTCGTCATGTCGTACGTAGCTGTTAAGAAACAAAAATAAGCTAAAATCTGAAGATGTAAAAACACAGCTGGCACGAGTCTCAATTTTTGCACCCATTTTGGAGCGCAATTGTTGCTCGAGAAAAGTTAACACGGTATTTCCTCTGTCGTTGCTGAAGTTAAAACACTACACTATTGTGGAACATGGCACCGTTATTCATAGTATTTCATGCTCTACATGAAAATGGAATTTACTTTCTGAATAGACCTTATAAGTACCAAACTAACGTACAAGCCTATGTAATTTCCCATGTAGCGTCACCAACATTCAGACTCTTTTCGGAGCCAGGCAAAAGTCTTTTGATATCCTCCTCTAAATTAGTTGCCACCTCTGTGCTAAGCTAGCCTACGATGAACTGGAAAATACTGTTGTCCCGGTGACACAGGGACATGAACAGTAGTGGTTACTCGCATGACCTGGGTGCTCCACTCGAACAGCACCGGCCACCAAATAGAATAGATGAGCGAACGTTGTACTTGGCGGGATTCTCAATCTTACTGCTCGTTTTAACAACTCCACAGCATTAGATAAATTAGTAGCCACTACTGTGCAAACGCTGTCTCGCCATAGCAACAGTGTTACGATTTCCAGTTCAGCGGATCCTGGTTTAACGCCCTGAAGACAACTTGCTTTCGGAAACAAAAGTTAGTCCTTGAATATTCATATTGACTAGGTAGAGGAGCAACGTAGGCATGTAAATGTAACGTCAACATATTTATCATTTCTGAGTCATCTTATTTAAGATTTTCACAGATCTCCGGAGGTTGAGTCAACAATAAATCTTGAGTCTTGTTCAATAAGTTTCGTTAATAATAATATATTGAGTAATACTTATCACTGAATTAAATTTAACTCATAGAAATGAATTTGATATTTTTTGAACAGATTATATTATTTAATTCCATATTTTGATTTTGATGAAACCATTTTTCTTTGTACTAGTAACGATATCAAAATTGCGTTTTTATCGCTAGAATTCAACCCAAATGAAAGTTATATCTGTTCTTTTCAGTGGCATGGGAGTAACATTATTGTTAGGAGCAGGAATAGTTGGCGCCATTCTGGGAAATATATATTTCGGACTTCTGATTGATAAGTACTGCGCGATTCCAATTTTTACCTTTGCGGTTTTACTTTTAGGTAAGTCTGACAAGTGGATAAATGTGTGCTGAGTTTCTATGAATCGATTTCAAACTTACCGTTATAGTTTATTATATTTTCACAATTATGTTTTTGCGGCACTGCAGTCGTTAAGGCAAAACTTTAATCAAATGTAAGGTTATTGTATTGAAGAGAGTTTACTTGCAAAAAAAATTAACAAATATACTATTCCTGTTGAATGGTTACTTTATTTGAATCAGGCAATACAAGATATGTAATATCGATATTAAAAGGTTAACACATATACACGTTATATAATAAAGGAATTCTTGTTTCGCAACTAATAATGAGAGATCAGTGGAAAATCTAAGTTGTACGTATATACTTTCTTTAACACATTAGAATTCAGCAAGTTGTGTATCCACTAGTGGTTTCAGGATTGGTGAACAAGGGGTACGATAAGCAAAACTTATACAAAATGAAAATCGATTACACAGTTTCACACCGTCTTTTCTATATGACAATATTTTTACCAATTGATGTGACTAATTTACTGCAAGAACGTAGCAAGTGCAAAGCAAACCTATTTTCGTGTAAATGAGTAACTTATTTTTTTGTTCATATTGAATTTCAATAAATTTAAAATCCTCCGCTTTTGCGTTTATCCTTTGATAATTTCGAACAATAAAATTAGCTCGTGGATTTATCTTCTAGTAGAATGTATTATACTAATCTTTTTCTAGCAAGTTTATATGTAGCACCTGTGTGACGAGTTTTTATAAAGGGAACCAAGAATGTTTTCTCGCTTTTTGTGAAGGTCTGTGTTCAATTGGCCCTCACACCGTGAGTTGAATGCGAATGGAGATCAGGCAAAGGTCAGTTGTTGGTGTGGGTATAGCCAACATACTACTTGGTTGTGGCAGTTCAGTTACACCGTGAACGTGCGGAAGGACAGAGTGAACATGGGACCTCCACAGAGCGTCAAAAAGGCGATTATGCTGTACGAGTTCAAACCGGGGTCAAACGCAGCTGCATCGGGGCGGAAGATATGCCAGGCCTTTGGTGAGGGTGTCGTGACTACGCAGACAGTGCAGCGGTGGTTTACCAAGTTTAAGGACGGCGACGAAACACTCGAAGACGTACCAAGTGCAGGAAGACCAACACAGGTACCAAATGAAGATCTTCAGGCAGCAATTAAGGCGAACAGTGGCCAGACATGTGAGCAACTGGAACTACAATTCAGTGTGAGTGGAGAAACCATTCGGTAGCACCTCCATCAACTTGGGAAGTACTACAAGTTGGGTCGATGGGTCCCACATGAATTGACTCCGGGTCAGAAGGCAACGCGAGCAGACACCTGTGTTTCTTTGCTGTCTCGTCTGAGGAAGGAGCCATTTCTGGACAGGGTGTTGACATGTGATGAGAACTGGGTCCTGTACGAAGCTCCACGGCGCCGTCATCATTGGTTATCATCCCATGAACCGGTTCAAAAACAGCCGAAACCAGCACTGCACCAGAAGAAACCAGTCCTCCTGTGTGTTTGGTGGACTGCTCGCGGCATCGTGCATCGGGAACTGCTACCAGCTGGTCAGAGCATCAATGCAACTGTGTACTGTCAGCAGTTGACCTGTGTTCAAGAAAAACTCAAAACTCTGGAGCCAGCACTTCTGAATCGCAAAGGGGTCCTCCAGTTACAGGACAACAATAAACCCCACTGGCTAGGATGACCCGGGACACCATTCTACGCCTTGGATGGGAAACACTATTGCATCCGCCATACTCCCCGGATATTGCACCGTCCAATTTTCACCTGTTCCATTCCTTGGCAATCACCTTAGAGGACGCCAGTTCAAATCCCTAGTAGAGGTGCAAAATGCACTTGTTACCTTCTTCGCTTCACGGCCCACCAAGTTCTACCGCGATGGAATCCATTGCCTTCCAGAACGTTGGCAGATGCTGATGGGGACTATTTTTGATCTTCCAGGTACGTCTTAGGTGACATATCGATGTTCGAATGTGGTGGGTGAAAAAGCGACAGAACTTTCTTGCTTACCTTTATATAAGTTTAATAATACACTATATTTAATGTAAGAACTTTCTAAAATATACAACACTTGAAACAAAAGGATTCCATATTATACAGGTACATTCCTATATGTTTCTAACGAAACTACTTAACATTTAAATATTATAACTAGTGCCTATATATTGTTAATTTCTCTAATATGAGGTAATACATACAATATTTTTCAGTATGTGTTCCGAAAGGCGAAAGTTAACCTACGATCGATCAATGATTTCTGTCCTCCTTTCCAAAATATTACCATCCATCTTAGACTCTAAGCAGACGAAATCTACCTCTCTCTTGTTGCGCCAGTGCCGTAAGGCTTATTTAATCTTCCTCTATTTTTACTGAAATGCTTGTGCATGTTAAAAATACAAAGGTTAACAGTTGAGATTAAAAAAACTTACGAGGGCTGTACGATCTGAATCTATCAACCCAATGCGAAACATTAACATTTCTGTACAAGTTATGTTCAACAAACACGATCAATAAATCCTCGAGTCGATCTTGTATCATGGTGGTTCTTAATGTTTATTTCACCAATGTCAATTTGGAGAAACTTGGCTGTCGAAATTAGTATGCACAAAACTGATCTAATGATTTACTTTATTGTTAGATAAAGAACAGTTGTCGCTGAAGATCTGAAACACTCCACCAATAAGGAAATGGTCCTAGCTTCAGAAAACTGGGCGTCATTTCTGAACAAGGCAATTTCACCTTCCAGAAGAGAATAGTCTACGTCGAAAAAAAAATCAGTAAACTCTCAGATCTTCTTCTCACTGTCAGAAGGCGATTCCTGCGTTAACACTTCTTGGAACACCGTAGGCGAGAACGGCATCTTTGGGAGAAACGCTCCTTCATACCAACGAGGACCTTATCCAGCACAACAAAGTACACCGTTCGTGATTCCTTTCCCTTGAACTGAAATTTTCTGTTGATGGTTTGTCATCGTAGCGTGCATTTACATGGCGTTTGCATTTTGAAGGAAGAAGAATTTAATCTTTTTCGCATTCAGCCATGGAACCTTCATATATTGTCTTGAAGTGATTAACTGATCTAAGGTTTTGAATGGTGTTTTCCAAAGCTTCAGCACCTCCTAGAAGACTGTACATATCCGCGTCAAGTCGTTGGAATAAGACTTTAAGTGTATTTGTGATATTCAGGACGGGTCTCGAAAGACGAATCCACAGAATGGTGTCAAATGATCGTAACCAAGGATGATGTCGACTTGACTATTATCTACCACCATCACATCTAAATTATGTCTACAGTTTTTAGTCATTTGAACATCGGCATTGATCTTTCTCTTTGTCTTTAGGTCATTTCCATTAATGATTATTAATCAAATCTTCTCCGATAATATATAATTTTTCATGTGAGTATTTCTTCTTAACCTTCTGAATGAATAATTTCCTTATCAAGGAGCAGCCTGCTCCTGTATCACACAGGGCGACTGGTGATATACCGCCGACTTCTACCTTTCTATATCTTGGGTAATTTTTCTACCGGTTCAACCACATGAACATATTCGAAGCTGGAGAGTATGCCATGTTCGGCCCGACTACCCAATTCTCCTGACTGGACCCTTTCCTACTGCCCTTGTTCACAACTTCCTTGGGTTGAATAGGACTTGGCTCTCTACTAGCTCCAACTCTCCAATTGTCTGGTAATGGCTTCGTTTTGCTTAATGGCATATATGCGTTCCTTTGTTCCTGGTTACCTCTGCGAATCTCTGCTTCCTCTTTGACTGGGATATCCATAGTTATTATTCTGACTGAGCCATCTTCCATCTTTGTTACGGTAGCCGTTGTTATTATGGTACACTTTTGTTCTCATAATTGATATTTGGTTCTTGTTCTCCACCATCTGAATTTCTAGGGTTATTAAATCGGTTACAATGACTTTTTCCTTTCCTAATATTATCCTGTCTTTGACTAGGAATTCCAACAGGACTTCGGTAGTGTTATTATTGATACACATTACTAACTTCTTTAATCCATACGGAAGAATGCTTGTAACTTCTGTAAATAGTTCTTCATCCGAATGATATCAGAATCAATGCAGGTAATTTTCAATAAAATGTGTCATCTGTTGTTCAAGGCTCTCTACATTTGGCCAATCGATGCGTTGCTGCTTTACCGCCTTTTTGTTATACTCGATACTTTCCTTACTGAAGTGCCTTTTCATAAACTTATAACAAAAGTCTCTGTAAATGTGCACTTGTTTCTTGATAAGATGAAACCATCCTTCTGCGCTAAATGATATTGCTCTTTCTAACATATACTAGTAATCTTCTTCTCCAGCACCTACCGTCTTAAAATAGTGAGTTAATTCTTCCACGTATTTCGTTGAACTTGTTTCGGAGAACATGCCCTTCCATCTGGGAACTTGGTTGTAGTCTTCTAACCTTATCTCTCATCTGATTTAGGTCCTTTGAATTTGTCTCCCTATCCGTAGTAATAGCTTTCTGATACTTTGCGTATCTCATATTCTTTACCACGTCACTTTCTACCACCGCAAACTTGCTTAGGGTATTTTCAACATGTATTATAAGTTTTATATTAATAGCGTCGCTGCCTTATTTCATTTTGTTTAAACCAGATTGATATACTTCCTGATATTTCTTTGCCTTTTCGTTGATATCAGTCTTCAATTAGTCGAACTTCTGTTCTTAATCTGATCTCAAAACATTAAATTTTTGTCTAATTTATCGACTTATTCTTTAACTCTTTTGTCTAATGTATCATCTTGTTTTCTAAATTTTGGTCCAAATTACTGATTTTATGGACTAAGTTGCTAAACGTTTGGTCTAATACCTGGTCTTGATCATTGAACGTTTGGTCTAGGCAGCTAAACTTCTTCAATAACTACTTAATAAAAAATGATTGCATCTTTATGGATAGGTTCAGTTTTAGTCCCTTTTGCTCTTTCCTCCGCGTATTTGGTTATCTCTTCCCTTTCCCCTTTCTCAATTTGCATAATGCTTTTTTTTCTGGTGGAAGCAAAATCATAATTTGCCGCTACAGTGGATACTTCTTCTGGACTTACATCTTTCTCTATGTCGTTCTCCATCCTGGAATAAAGTTCGTCTCAGAACCACGTCAAAATTCCCCTGGTACTGGAATTTAACCCCCCCCCCCCCCAAAAGATCAACTCGGATTTTGAGCTGCTAAGCTGGGCGCCAATTATGTAAAAGGATTCATGAATACCCTTATCTATTACCACTGCCCCGGCTACTGGTGTGCATCTTTTTCTGAAAGGCAATTAATAATTAGTTTGGAACAAGCAACCCAAGCATATATATCGAAAAACTAAATACTATTGTATTTGTCTGTCCGCATACCTATTTGAAAGAGCCCATATGTATATAAAGACTGGTACAGAGAAGGAATACACGTAAGAAAACAAAAGAGGATTTCAAAAGTCCTTTTTTTATTGTTACTAATCCTCTGTTTGAAGGAGCTTAGTAACTGTTTGGGCCGAAACCCAAGAATAAGTGAAGTTACATAGGACTACTGTGGATTGGTTTATATACCTATTCTCTGAGTGTTCGTTTACTTTCTATTCCAAATATAAAACTTTACATAAAAACAAGAAATATCTTAATATACAATTAATATCAAAATCATCCAAGACGTTTATTCAATATCATTCTATTTTGAATGTATTTTAAATATTGTTTCTGTACTTGCCCTTGGCTAAATAACAAGGTCCATTTCACCAGCCCCACCACCACCACCAGTTCACCAAATTCAAAATATTAATTTTCCAATCGTTTGTTCTTCGTTTGTCCCGAAAAAGCCTTTGTTTGTCCCCTCGTCACTTCTGAAATATAACAAAAACAAAGTAGGGGGCTGGTGAAACGACAGCACCCCCACATCCCCAAATTGAAAATTTCTTTTTGCCATTTGTTAGTGCTTCATTTGTCCTCTCATGGTTTCTGAAATATAGTGAGTTCAAAGTGGGGGATGGCCCCCACCTCTTCAAATTCAACATCATTTATTTTTACCGTTCGATTGTGCTTCATTTGTCCCCGTTTGTACCGAAAAATGTTCGTTTGTCCTCTTACCATTTCTTAAAATATAACAAAAATAAAGACAGACCCCACATTTTCAAACTGAAAATTTATTTTTGCCGTTTCTTTGTTCTTCGTTTGTCCCGAAAAAATCGTTTTTTCCCCTCGCGGTTTCCGAAATATAGCGTGCTCAAAGGGGGGAGGGCTGACCCCTCACTTCTTCAAATTCAAATTATTTTTTTTCCGTTCGCTTGTCCCTTTTTGTTCTAAAACATTCTCGTTTGTCCACTCACCGTTTCCGACATATAACAAAATCAAAGTGAGGGGCTGGTGAAACGACAGCCCCCCACCTCCACAAAATGAAAATTTATGTTTGTCATTTGTTAGTTGTTCATTTGTTTCCGTTTGTCCCGAAACAAAATTCGTTTGTCCCCTCACCATTTCCGAAATATAGTGAGATGAAAGCGAAGGGACTGGCCCCCACCTCTTCATATTCAAAATTTATTTTTGCCGTTCTTTTGTGCATCTTTTGTCCCCGTTTGTTCCGAAAAAAATTAGTTTGTTCCCTCACCGTTTCCAAACAATAGCGAGATCAAAATGGGGGCTGGTCCGAATCTCTTCAAATTCAAAATTTCTTTTTGCCGTTGGTTTGTCCCCGTTTGCCTCGAAAAAAGTTTCGTTTGTCCCCTCAACGTTTTCGAAATAAAAAAAAAAATAATGTGGAGGGCTGGTGAAACGATCCTTTCCAGCTCTCCAAATTCAAAATTTATTTTGGCCATTCGTTTGTCCCCTTAAAAGGATTTTGTTTGTCCTCTAACGGTTTATAATGTATGGTGAAAGCAAGATGGGAGACTGGGGATACAGCCCTTGAGCTTTGAAAGTGTCAATCGTTCTTATCTCGTTTATTGTTTGTGCAATTAGAATTTTCGTTTGTGCCATAATCAATTATGGGTACAGAGGAAATATCCGGTGGGAGATCAAATAAAAATGTGTTTCTATTGTTTCTCTTTTTTCCTTAGACTGGGTTTTAAATGGGTTTTAATGTATTAGCGTTTTCAAAAATTAAATTTGAATAATAATTTAAAAATTATCATTACTACTATTTTTTACTACGAACATCGTTTCAACAACATGATCAAATTTTATTGTCGGGTGGAGGAATACAGGAATAACACTTTACACTAATTAACTAACTCTATACTTTACATAACTCGTAAGTTCATCGCTGTAATGACAATCGTTCGCCATTGGATTCTATCCTGGGCAAGGGCAAGCCAGTTATCGGGCAATACAACATTTTACACTAACGAAAGTTAAGCGTTTGATGGTGAGCACATAGTGTACCCTGTAGCCTGTGGGTGAGTGGTAACGCTCCTGCCTTATCAAGGGGCACGGGCTCGATTCCCGTTGGGGATATAAGTGGTTCTGAGCCCACGTTAAATTGTAGGTACCATCCTTTGGACGTCATTTTCATCCGATGGAAGGCAAAGCACCATCGGTTCACCATGTCGATTGTTACAATGTAACTTGTAAATTTGACTTAGTCTTGTAAGTGATTACACAATAAATCAAACAATACATAAATTGTGTATTATGTATAATCAGTCTATTCTCTCAGAGATAGACCTACCTCTTCACTGATTTATGATAAACTACTGACACAGGTTATTTACTAACACCTAAAGGACAGAGGCGTAACTAGAACACCGCGAAACCCGCGTTGTGGGGTTCCCTACAGATGACATGTAACTAGGTGAAAATGAGTTAATGGGAAACCCAGTAAACATTGCAAAAGAGTCGCCATAGTACAATTTTAAAACTTTCTCGGAGTTGGTAAAAGCGAAGCAAGTTTTATGTCTGGACGGGAAAATCACATAGTCTGAAGAGAATCTACGTCTGAAGAGAAATCTGGCAACATTGCTCTGCATAGTTAGTGCATAGTTTTTACACGCAGCAAAATTACTGAAATTGCTTGTGGGAGATGCTGCTAAAAAGCCCTATAAATGAAGATAGAACCAACAGTTTTGATCCAAGAGCGACAGGACTTTGTAAACATGTTACGAATACTGTTGGTTCTATCTTTTTTTTATCTGCATTGCAATCTTCAACAATGGAACCGTCCCAACGATGCCCAATGCAAGAAAACGAAATTCGGCCCGTACCTTTTGCTAGGTATTCAAAACATGTGTCTGTTTACAAAGTCTTGCAGCTCTTGGATCAAAACTGTTGGTTCTATCTTCATTCATCTGGAGCACAAGCTTCAACAATGGAGCCCTCCCAACAATGTCAAATGGAGAAGATCGAAATTCGGCCCGTAATTTTTCTTAGATATTCATAACATGTGTCTGTTTACTAAGTCTTACCGCTCTTGGGTCATAACTGTGGGTCTTATTTTCATTTATCTGGAGTGCAATCTTCAACATTGGAGCCCTTCCAATAATGCCAAATGGATAAAATCTAAATTCGGCCCGAAATTTTTCCTAGGTATTCATAACATGTGTCTGTTTACAAAATCTTGCAGCTCTTGGATCAAAACTGCTGGTTGTATCTACATTTATTTGGAGTGCAATTCTCAAAAATGGAGCACTCTCAATAAAGCCCAATGGAGAAAATCAAAATTCGGTCCGTACCTTTTCCTAGGTATTCGTAACATGTGACTGTTTAAAAAGTCTTGCCCCTCTTGGATCAAAAGTGTCAGGAAAATGACGAAAGAGCGAGCCACCACTTTTGATCTAAAAGCGACGAAACTTCTCAAATAGGGATATATTGGAAAGATATTAGGTAGCTATCTGAAGAAATGTAGACCTAAAATGGCAATGATTCTAATCATTCACGTAACAATCAAATAGAGAAGCCTTCTCAAGATGTAAGCACTTCGGAAAAACAGAAGAAAAAAACTTGACCCGCTATTTTCGGTCAACAGAAGGTAAACAGGATGGTTAGTGTTCTCTTATGAACTATGGGGAAAACCTGTTGGACTGGATTGCAGTTGGACTGGATTGCAGGCTACCTTGAAAACTATTCCATGTTGATAACCCTCTTTCTATTTTTAGCTTACGAAAATTGACACAATTTCTTCCGACACTAAACAAGGCTCCAGGGAGTAAGGAAGAAAAAATCTGTCTATCTTCTTTCTAAGTGGGCCTTTCATCTTCACGTGCCACTTTGATTCTTCGCAGTTCACTGAACAGAGAATATCACTCAGATGTTATTTTAATCCCCTGCTGTATCGTTATCGTAAAATTTTTGTAGGTAGCAGTTGGTGCCATTCTTCAGTCTTCTCGCCTTTGTTTCTCTTGTGCTATATACTTCAGCCCTAAACGTTTCTCTTCATTAGTATTACGAGATTTTAGTGAAGAAAGTCTTATTTACGTTTGCTGAGAAATTGGAGAATTAGAATAATAAAAGAATCCGTTTATTATCCGTTGTTTAAAATTTTTGGCGAATGGCACCAGCAGCTCTGTGGCCATAATTTTGAAGATATTTGAACCAAATTTTAATATGTTATTTCTAGGCTTAATAGCTCGGTTATATTAGTTAATAAGCAAAATCGGCCCAAGGGGGCGGTCGGGGGAGAGGGTTGAAATTTTGAATATATATATATATATATATATATATATATATATATATAGTATATCCAGATACTGAGTGACTAACCATATAAATTCACAGGCCAAACTACGGGAGCTAGAAACACAAAATGTGGTATGAAGGTGTAGGACCATGAGTAGGTAAAGGGAAAAAATCCGACATTTTGAAAAAATAGCCATCTTGGATCCAATATGGCCGCCAAACCCATTGTTGTATAAAATAGAGTGCTTAAACCGCTGGAGCTAGCGAGATTAAATTTGTCATCAAGGTATAACATTACATTAGTAGGTTGCGAAAATATTACAAAATGTATCCAGAGTCGCCATCTTGGTTACAAAATGGCGAACTCTAAAAATCCATTTTCCACACCGTTTGAGCTAGAGATACGAAATTTGCTATGAAAGTACTTGGTTATTATTAGGTTGAGAAACTTGAAAAATGTTGAAAACGTTGCTATCCTGGATCCAACATAACCGCCGAACCCATTGTTGTATAGAATATACAGCCTAAACGGCTGGGACTTCTGAAATGACATTTGGTGTGAAGGTACAACATCACTAGTAGGTTACGAAAATGTTAGTGATGTATCCAAAGACGCCATTTTGGGTTCAAAATGCGGATCTAAAAATCCATTTTCCACACCGTTTGAGCTAGAGTTACCAAATTTGGCATCAAGGTGTATCTTAACTAGTAGTTTAAGAAAATATTACACAATTTTAGGAAAGTCGCTATCTTGAAACCCAAATGGCCGCCCAAAAATCGTTTCCGGCACCGTTTGAGCTAGAGAAATGAAATTTTATTTGAAGGTGTACCTTCACGAGTAAGTCACGACAATATAATAAAACATTCAAAAAATCGCCATGTTTAATCCAAAATGGCCGCCCGAAAACCCATTTTCTGAACCACTAAGGCTAGACAAACGAAATTTAGTATGAAGGTATACCATGACACGTAGGTCACAAAAAATTGTGAAAAACCACCATATGGGGCAGGGAGGCACAGTCTGGATATCGGATATCCTCGGAAGCGTTCAACAGAACCTGACGATGACGTCACTCGCGGGATAAACACTAAGGCATCACGATATACAGCGTAATGAGACCTATACTTCACATAATTTCTTTTTAATTTTTGTAAGGATTAAAATGAGCACTCCTTTAACCTTTATGTCCTAATAAAATGAACAGTTTGAAAACCCTAATATTTACATTAAAACTCTTAAATAAAAAAACACAACTTCCTGAGAGTTGTAGAGTGCAGTCTGAAGAAGGAAGTGGTATACTTCTGAAACTGTTACGTTTTAATTTCTTTTTGTTATTAATTAAATAGTATCGGCCTTGCCAGAAAGCTGTTTTTCTTTATTCAGTGTTGTAATATCTAAAACTTTTAATGTGGAGAAAAATAAAAAAGACACACACAGATACGAAAAAAATATTATGTGGGAACATTATGAACACAATTTTTGTTATACCTATTCAATGGATTTGAATGTCAATAATAATAATATCATTAAAATATTTGGTCGGCATTCCCCTATCCGCCACCTGGGGAGGCGCCTGGTGGGAGACTAGTTACTCCAACCCGGGATATATGTCTTTGTTTTCTTGGTTGGCCGCTGGTGAATTATTTTTTCCGTCCTGGCTTTGAATAGCAGACTCTCTCTGCGGTGCAAATTATTAAGGAAATACGTAATCAGTTGAGCACAGGAATTGGGGATAAGACACGTGATCGGGTTTCTTACGTAGCCGAGCTCTACGTAACGATACTGGAGTGACTGGTGAGTATCGAAAAATAGATGCCAGAGCAAATATTTAAACTCGTATCTCCACTTCCAGTCTAATCAAATGTGGAACAAATTTTCAGTTCTAACTCAATTTTGTACGCTTCTTATCGGTGTGCGGCCCGCTTTTTGTTATATTTCGGAAAAGGTGAGCGGGACAAACGAGAATTTTTTCGGGACAAAAGGGGAAAAACGAAGCACAATCGAACGGTAAAGAGAAGTGTTGTATTTGAAGAAGTGGGGGCCCAGCCCTCCCCCTCTTTGAACACACTATATTTCGGAAACCGTGAGGGGGACAAACGATTTTTTTTCATTACAAATGGGGACAAACGAAGTACAAACAAATGACAGAAAAAAAATTCAATTTGAAGATGTTGGGGGCTGTCGTTTCACCAGGTCTTCACTTTGTTTTTGTTATATTTCGGAAACGGTGAGGGGACTAACGAAATTTTTTCGGTACAAACGGGGACAAACAAAGCACAATCGAACGGTAAAAACAAATTTTGAATTTGAAGAGGTGGGAGGCCAGCCCCCCACTTTGAACTCACTATATTTTGGAAACTGTGAGGGGAGAAACGAAACTTTTTTCGGGACAAACGGAGACAAACGAAGCACAAACAAATGGCAAAAATAAATTTTCAATTTGGAGATGTGGTTGGGTTGCCTCCCCCTTTGTTTTTGTTATATTTCGGAAGTGACGAGGGAGCAAACAAAGATTTCTTTGGGACAAACGAAGGACAAACGATTGGGAAAGAAATATTTTGCATTTGGTGAACTGGGGTGGAGCTGGTGACATGCACCTTAAATAATATACGCACACGTATAATTCAATCTATTTGGTTTATAATTACTACAACACTGAATTCTACACTTTTGAATATTGGAGAATTGCATATCCCAGGAGTTTTCAAACTGTTCTACACGGAAAGTTATTAGCTGGTACGACAAAATGTTTATAAAAATTTTAGAGATATAAAGATATAATGTTTATATAGATATTTAATATTCCCTGATTTCAAAAGTGCGCCGAATCTGCAGTCAGTATATTTTATTTTTATTTTTATTAGAGTAACGTCTGTAATAAATACATAATATTACTTATCATTGAGAGCAGAACTTACTTAACTGAAATAAATTAACTTTTTGTTCATAATTTATTCTACTTGTAGTTTCTTATATTTCTGTTTCATTCTATTATTTAAGGTACCATACTAGCATTTGCCTAGCGTAACCGAGCGAAATCAAAGAAAACTCCATTCAGGATTGTCGGCATCGATTATCTATCCTAGGAACTTCCTCCTGATTACAAGAGAAGAATACTACTAAATGTTCTGTCTCATTGATGTAATCATTGGCGACAATATAATCTAGCAATTTTAAATATTAGCGTTGAAAATTCCGAAATATTACCAGATGGTACGGCGAAAGTATAAATTTCGGTTTAATGGTACGCCAGTGAAAAAATTTGAAAGCCCTTCGCATATCCAAACGATGTATACATAAAACACATCCATAATACATTTATACATAACATTCTTCATATAGAAATTAACAACGCTTAGTAATACAATATTATTGAAAAGAACCAGAAATATGATTTTCTATAAATTAGTTCGGGTGTGACATAGGTCTTCGGGAGGGTTTATACAGAGCAACGTGGGATACACAATGGCGTCACAGTCGAAACTTTGCAACATGGAAGTTGTTATGCAATAAATATGCGCAGGAACAAATTTACACCAAAGGATGCCCATTCAGTAAATAAAATCCAGCTACGTTCTGCCTCCATATTGCCCCGGCGTTCGCGAAACAACGGTGGGTACGGCCGTACCAGTTTACCCCTCCCCCCCTGGAGCCACCGGTGGTTGAATGGGTATATTTGTATAATAACATGTTATTATTCACTAAATTTCTTGTATTGTGATATTTGTCAAAACACTTCTTTCCAGTACATTGAATTGATGTGGGCACCTTATGTGAATTTAAGTAGATACTGATTTTAACTGTATGGTCCATCAAGCCTTCAAATTATGGCTCACTACAACGTTTCTTAGTGTAAAGTTAATAGCTTAACTCAAATTAGTATTCTTGTGTTGGATAAATCCAAACTCAATTTCGTATTAACTTTTCTTTCAATGAAAATGCGACAGTTTTGGAGATTCGAGATTGCGTTTTATAATTTTACAAATTTTACAAATTAAAGTTGCCTATTGTTTTTCAGACGTGGAAGTTAGTTCTCGTCTTTCTATATGCATGACAGAAGTAGTACGCTGCATATATGAAGTAGTAAATGTACAAGGTATTTGCATACAGTTTCCATGTAAGAAATAGACTGGAAGCAGATCAGTTCTTTGTAATTGTTTTCAATTAACTCAGAATACAGCATTAGTTCATTTAATTCTCTCTGTATCTAACCTTAAAAAAATTAAATGTGCAAATTTACTATATCAAAGTTTAGGTTACACCTGATACTTCGTGCCTTTATTTTTTTAATTTGAAAAACAATACAAACTTAATATAATTTTTGACCCTTAATGGTCTATTCATATTATAAATCAACTAAGTTATAAGCGATTTAGAGCTTATAATTCCAATTTGGAAATGTGAACGGAATCTTTCGGTTTTGTTAATAGCTGTTTTCTAATCAGAAATCTTCAACCAAAAGCTCTCATTTGACATCTTACAATACAAATTACAACTTGTAGCATTAAACTTCAACTTTTAATATTCGTTTAGTTTCAAAAATTAAAATAGGAGTAAATAGAATTCTTAATACAATACAACCCCCAATATTAAACAGAAAATGAGTTTCCCACAAATCGTAGGCTGTTTCATAAATCGTAGTAACTATGTTATTTCTTTCGAACATGCGACTACACTGAAAATTAGGGATGGACACGAGTCGAGCCAGAGGTAATTTTCTCGAGTCGAGTCACTGTTTTTTGGTCGAGTCGAGTTTTATATTTGGCTCGCTCGTGTAACTCGTTTTTAGTGCAGGTAAAATAAGCCAAAAATAGACCCAAAATGAAAAAATTCCTGCATTCGTGAAACTTTGGTAATAAATTACCTTGGACATGATGCTCACAATACCGAATAGGGCATAAAAATTCTAGGGGGGAAGGGTGTTTTTGAGGGGCTAGGGAAAAGTACTGGAATTCTATTGTTTCGTGAAATAGGCATGTGAGGCGTCGATTTATAGTTTTTTTTGTACGCTAATTCGAATGAAAACATCAAGTCAAGAAAACCAACAGCAATAGACATTTATGGCGGAGGGGGAATTCAGGGGGGCAGGGGTGGATTTCGCTTACTTTTTTGGCCTGGCCCACACTTGGCTAAGGAATATTGCGTTGAATAGAATAGAAATTACATGGTCGGCGACTAGGAGGGCATGAATGCATACCCCCCCCCCCACGCACACACTTTTCTCTCGCATTCGTCTATTGAAAATAGGATACAGAAATTGAGCATTGAGAAGCTGAAATAAAAGGGTGAGAGTTACTGACTTACTTACTCATTCCCGAGTAATTTATCGCCCATTGACCATACTACAAATAAAAAGGTCATTCATTAGGAGTTTCAATAGCGTGCCTTATTTTCTCGATTTTTATGGGATATTACTAAATTAATATTTTCACACTTGCTCTAGTCAAGTAGTTGCAATTCGATATTCTCACAACATGTGACTACCGCACACCTTGTGACCTCACATCTATGAATTTTGGCACCTACTACAGCTCATTCAACGTAATGTTGATTAAATTATTATAAAATATTATCGGAAGAATGAACCGAGTTGATCTTGAACACCGATAGCCATCACATTCATACAAACACTGTTCTGATGTCTCTCAACATGGCCAGAAATTTTTCACTATTGCTCACAGATCGCTACCACAATTCAGCATGGTGATGGTGTAGTATCTCGTATGTTCTTCCCCTTATATTCTTTAATTTGTTTGAGATGACACAATATGCAATACATTCTATTGTCTGAGCGTCGTTCACCTGGGTAGAAGTAGTGTTGGCTAGGAACCAGGCCCTCCGTTCATCAGGTTGCAGGTTCGAATCCAGCGTGGGACGTGGGTTTGGGGATTTTAAATTCACTGCATTCGTATCATCCTGAAGTTCATAGTTACTAAAATTACCCATATAAAATAAAGTTTAAAGTCTGCGTTTTAGCACTATTAGCGCGATCAAGGAAATTTTCGTGGTAATTTATAGTCTTTTTTATTTTGCTTGGCGTTTTGACTCCCGTCGATGGACCAATAATGCAGATTTCTAATTGCAATTGTAGGGACGAACTCGAAAGCTTCCATCTTGATGATACAATTCACAAATCATTTTCTCTTTTGGTAAAGGGACGGAGGTGTTACAACAATCCGATGAGGCATGATGATAAACTTACATGGCAGAGAAAATGTTGGAGAGAGTTACTCCTAATACACCAACAAATTAAGAATCAGGTGATTAATACTGATAACCAACTTCATCTACAAGGTAGGTCACCTGATGCTATAGATACGACCCGGTAGGTCACCTGTTGCTAGAATACCTACAATTCTATAAATTGAGAACTATCAAAAAGTAAAGTTTGTAACTGAGAACAATGGCATTTTTGCTGCAGACCATTTGTTGAATACGAATTGTTATTATAGCTTTTAGGCATATTGCATAAATCTCTGACCTTGGTCAAGGTTTCTACTAATTACTCTGAAATGTTTACTATGGTAAGTAAACTAATGCTTGAAAACAAAGGAAGTTTCTCAAGACAAAACTTCAGATACGATAAGCTGATAAGCCTCCACAAACACAATTCGTAAATCAAATTCCATTACAGCACCCTGACCTCTCATCCCCTCAGATGAAGTTAGTCAGTTCTTCATAGGTCTTCAAATGCTTCACCATAAAATATTTCCTTTCTATTAATGTCACCAGCCCCTCAATTCTTGACGCCTAACTAAGGTCCTACAAGGCTACTTTCATCAATAGCGACACGGCTTCAATCTTAAAAAAAAATATTTTCTTGTTGCTACAGATAACAATTCCTCCTTCAAGGTTACGAATTTAATTCCCGATCGGGTCGTAAATCCCAGCAATTTAACCAGTTTCTTCCTGTTTCAAAACTATTCAGATCCATCCCTTTTTTTATTTTTCTTCCTCTGCAAATAAAAAGAAATATAGAACTACCGTTTGACAATTCCAAGTTTTTGTCAACTTGACCGCTTCTCCTTTCCAGGGGCTTATAACTCACGATCTTACTTCACATGAAAATAGCCCGCCAGATGTATTGTCAAAGAAAGAAGGAAGAATTAATTTATGAGGTTGTATTTCCAATTTCCAGGAAAAATACAGAATGGATTTTCGCCTACTATTTAGTCTCCGCGACCATGTGGGTCCTTTCATGTCTCCTCCCCTTCCGTCGTACTCAGTGACCATCATTTCTTTGAATCCAAGAAGCTGTTTCTTTTTTTCACAATCATATTGTGAAAACAAGAGTAGTTGAAGGAGGAAAAGAACAGAAAATGCACCATGTGTCTCTGCCATGCTGGATCCAATATGTCGAATATTTTCAAATTTCAAAATTTTATTGTAAACTACACTTGATGACAAACTTTCATGTAAAGTTTCGTTTCTCTGGCTCCAGCGGTTCAGCCTGGGCATATTTCGACATATATACGTTTGTTGGCCATATTGGATTCAAGATGGCGACTTTTTATTTCAAATTTCGTAATTTTATCGCAACCTACTCTTGATGCTACAAATTTATGTCTAATTTCGTTTATCTAGCTCCAGCGGTTCGGCCTGAGTGTTCTACTGTTCTTTTT
>JAGDQP010000136.1:89233-138190 GCA_022664845.1 Lepisma saccharinum
ATGTGTGTGTGTGTGTGTGTGTGTGTGTGTGATTTGTCCAACATATTGGATTGAAGATGACGGTTTTCTCCAAATTTTGTAATTTTCCCGTAATCTACGCTTGATGATATATCAACATATCAAATTTCGTTTGTCTAGCTTAAGTGATTTGGACTTGCAGCTTGCACTGGGCATACTTTACATATATAGTTGTTTTTCCGCAGTTTTTTTATTTAAAATGGCGGCATTTTCAAAATTTTTATGTAGGTAAGTTTGTAGGAAACTTACATTGCGAATCCTCTCAAATTTTCAATTTAAAAATGTTCTCTAAAATCTACAGGAATGGAGTTCTATGCTAAAATCTACCTTTCAGCCACCATTTTTGAAGATGGTGGCGCGAGCGGCTGCTCCCCACTCCAAGGTTACAAATTTAGCATTATAGTTAGGGCTCTTAAGTGCACAATTGTGCCAAATTTCAATACTCCTCAATCGTTTGTACCCAAAAAGTACCTAATGACTGGACTATATGGGGACGTCATGTAATATCCGGACAGATAGCAGTTAATTTTCGGATGTCGACTAATATCCGGATAACGAGTAATATTCGGATAGCGGACAAAATCCGGATGGTTAAATGGATACCGGATAATTTTGTCATCTCGTTGTCCGGAAATTTTGGCTATCCCAAGGAGACAGCATAAAGACATACTGTAGGATTTGGCTCGTTTTAGCTCGACTCGACTCGAAACTCGAGTGATTTTCGAGTCGAGTTGGACAATATTTGTCGAGTCGAGTTGCCGAGTCGAGTTGAAAGATTTCTCTTACGAGTCGAGTCGAGTTTAGCGAAAACTCGACTCGAACTCGCTCGTGTCCATCCCTACTGAAAATCTAGAATAAATGTTATAGAAATATACCTATGGTATAATAGTCATACAAATATATCATATATTTCTGTACTTCTAAATAACTGTAACTAAGTAACTGTACTTCTAAGGACTTCAACTATCGTATAGTTTCTGGGTTCAAACTGTTTATACTCTTCAAATTAGTCTCCGTGTTTGTCCACTGTAAGTTATGTATTCATTAGGAACTCTGTGTACATCATCAGCTGCGTGTATTATCTGTTACAATCTGTAGATTAAACGCTGTTAACATGAATTTGTTCCTAAAGCATTCCTCAGGGAAAGAATTCTTCAGTTCGGCAATCAGATAAAAGTCAAGTCCATTTTGATCGGGTGAATAGGAATGGTGTTCTAAAACTTCCCACTATAACAAAATCCTTGATAAAAGCTGAAGTATTAGATATATAATGTAAGCTATGGCGTTGTACAGTTTTGGATACGAGTTGTGTTCTGTCTTTATCGCCTGCATTGTGCATTACTGCATTCTAGTCGTTGTTGTGTGTCCTTTTTTTATTGTATTTACAATTAAATTATAATTTTCATGTATGTGTTTTTGATTTTCCCTGTCGTAGCCTTCAGTGGCCATAGCTCATCTGGGAGCATCATTAAGAATTACGCATTCAAATTTATATTCTGCATTTCCAGTATCATTGCATATTCCGAAGAAATAACATGACTTATAAAATAGCGCAAGTATATGCGGTGTACGTTTAGCGTGTTTTCAATTCGTTGGTTATAAAATTAATATATGATAAAAAGTAATATTTAGCGCGTAAAAATTAAATAAATAATCTTGAAGGGAAAAGGCAATATTGTATATATTATGAGTACAATAATGCCATAGCATTACTGCTTGCTTTTTACCCTGTTTCTATATTTTAATTATGATACTAACTCGATGAATGTTGGGGTTATGAAGAGCATCGTGCATCCTTACACGAAGCAAGATCCATCATTTTCAAATTGTGTAGCAGTATCTGAAAAACATGTGTGGCATGTAATTCTTTATGAGTTTCATCAGGGATATGCAGCGATCGTATCGGCATAAAACAATAATCAGAGACAGTTAATAAAGTTCTGGTGTGGAAACGATAACCTCATTGATATGTCAGGACAAGGGCGACCCGTCGCGCTGGGCAATGACATTCTGCGAGCAGCTGTTGAGGAGAATTCTTATCAAACGATTGATGAATTGGCCACAGTCTCATTTGCACCTTCTCCCCGCTATCTTTAGGATCTTGGTCATATGTCCAAACTGGGAAAATGGTTTTCCCACTTGGTAACACTACAGCAAAGGCATCAGAGCGAGAGTATTTTCAGTCTCCTATTGAGACGTTACGGAAGGAAGCAACTTGTGGACACAATGGTAACAGTAGATGAAAAATGGATACCTCAATATTAAATGGAACAATCAGTGGGTATCTGAAGAAAGTGTGGAGGGAACAGTGGAGAACAAGAATATCACCTACACAAAGTGAGGTAAGCTTGGTAGGATATGCATAGTGCAATTCATTTTGAATGATGACACGGAACCCGACAAGCGTAGTTGACCTCTCACTGCATTGAATCAATAGTAAAAGTATGTTGATCCACGGAGACAACGCCAGCACACACACGACAAGGATATTCTGTGGGAAATTACAGGAATTTGGATGAACCCACCCACCTTATTAACCTGACTTATCACTTTCAGATTTCGATCTATTTCTCTGTCTCTTAAACCATATTCGCGGAAGGACGCTGCAAAACGTGGAGGTCGCACGGTGAATTGTGGTTGAATTAGTTTTGCAAATCCATAACTTTCTTCCAGAACAGTATTCCAAAACTGACTGACAGATGGCCGCAGGAGGCGATTATTATTATGTCTGAAGATTGTGTTACAGGTATATTTTTGTTCTTTTCTTTGTTGATGGAACAACAACATTAGTTATAGGATGACGCTATACTTTGAACAAGACTGTGCTTATGCACATTTTTTCGAGAGTAACGGACAATTCCAAACTGATTAATAGAACTGGAAAATCGAGAGCAATGGTCTGATCGTTTCCCTGGCCTAAAAACGGTTGATTAAATTTTATGGGAATATGTTAAGAGAAATGCCTCTCAGGCTCGTTTAAGAAATAGAAGCTATGAAGAAAAGTATGCGTGTGTTACTGTAACAATGGGAATGTTGTCTAAGGTCCATCGATGTTTTGTGCAATTTGAACATTTTGAAATGTATTAACAGCAAGAAATAAATGTTAATTATTTATTTACTGGCCGGTTAATAAAGCATGGTTCTGGTTAACTATGTATTTGCTTCACCAGAAACTTGTTGTTTTGTTTCTAAAATAATACTTTCAAGTCATCCAAGTGGAGGTCATATCTTTTGGTAATTACACTCTCTGGTTAAATGTTCGTGATAAAAAATATGTGTATGCGTATAATACAAAAATATATTTTTGTATGCACTCTATTACAAATTTCAAATTTGCCCATTATTCCAATGAACCTACTTTTTGGGACATTAAATTGAGTGGTCATTTCAATTGTAGGAATCTGAAAATGGGTTTTAGGGATAAGACTTTCGTAGTGACTCATCCCTCACATATAAATAATAATTTTGGCTTTCTTTCCCACAACCACGCTATCAACATCATGTATATGCCTAATTCTTAGTTATGTCTATGATTAGTACCTTTATAATATAAGAAAATTAAATATTAAAATATATATTGGATTTACTAGAATTTTACAAATATGTAAGTATTAAAAATATAGTTGTGCTGCACTACATATTTAGATTAGACTAGTACTTTTAATTTCGTATGTGTGGATTATTTAGTGAAATTAACCTGTTAGCTAGTGAATTTAAGCGTTACATAGCAAGTCTTCTGCAAGCTAAAATTCTTTTTAGTACGAAAGATTTTCTGCAATTGATAAGTTATTTTATCTGTTACAGGTTCTGCTCTGCTTTCGATCTTCATACCTCGAAAACCTTCATCAAAACATGTTTAAAATGATCAACTCTCCCAAGATTTGTTGCCAGTAACATAGAATTGTGTAAAGTATCCAGGCAGACTATACTCTTCAGTTTCTACGCAGTTGACAGTAGTTTGAGTTCAAACATTTTTCTCAGCATGTATCTTTGAAAACGGTATAAATTATATCAATGTAACGATCTTCAGGGAGGAGATGTAAAAGTTTTCACCAGTTGAGAGAAAATTGGTTATTCTAGCTTAGCATTTAGTTGCTGAAGTTTAATTTTTGGTGCGAATGTTTACATTGAAGTGCAACATATCTGGGACAATATCTAAGCGCATCCTCTCATACAGTCTGTGTCAGGGTAAAGTTGTTTATACCGTACCTTCTTCTTGTAAACAGTTAGTACTTGTTGATTTTAATGTCTCTTGCGTCAATGTGTCATATTATACCTTGTTTCGTCATTGTGTTGAAATAGAATTATTGCTGCATATATAAACTTTTTGATTTAGAAAAAATCCAAGCAATTTTTATATATATTATATTTTTATACATGATGAGCTAACACAAACAAATGAAAGTAGCACATAATTTTAGTTAAGAACGTGCAGTGAGATGCATGGAATTTATCAGCAAAATTTCGTTAGTTTCGTGTTAATAGTCTTTGAGAAAAAAAAGTGTATATATATATATATACATCCTCTCCCAACACCGTCTGGTCAGCGTGGGAGCAGTAGACCACCTCCTCCCTCCGGGAGAGGCCTCATCCAGTAGTGGATTGAATATGGCTGTGTATTTTTATATATATAACTGTAGTTTTCTGAAAATTAACTTTAATGCTCTACAATGAACTCCTCTGAAGCATATCCCCGCTCTCAAAACGCACAATATCCATAAGCTTCATCGCTCCTTGCTTCTTCTCCTTCCTTAGTGCATCTCCATTTCTTTATTCTTGATATTCATATTAGCTTATGGATCACCCATTAAAATTTCGTTATTCGCTTCATATCTATATCCCTCATATTTTTACAGTGTATACCCTACCTAGGATTTCCATCCTCTTGAATATATCTATTCTTGCTGAACAACCATGATTAAAATACAGAGCAGTCATACACTGCAATTTGAACGACTTCCGATCTAGCAAAATAAACAGTGAAATTAGATGTCATTGCTCGGTATCGATGTCATTGCTCCATCTTTAAATCTAAGCTAGTTATGCGCTTGTATTTAATCCTAGGCGTGTTTTTGTATCAGCTCTATAGCGAAAATTCCTGTTACCTGAAACATTTATTCAATACAGTGGCGTTGAGACTGTTGGACATCATCTTCATTATTAGTACCATCAATTTTTCTATGCACATTCTCTGTATATTTCACAATGTTTGGGCACGGCTTGTAGCCTGCGTCTTCCATTCACACTAGCTACAGATTCTCCGATTTGAATATGTCCCCCCTCCCCTCTACATCCGTTTTTTTTTATTGACAATTTGTTGATCAACCTCCACTATATGCATTTCTATGGATATTATAACAATATGATCTTGTATCCATCTTGAATAAAGAAAAACAAAGCTTTCGGACAACGCTGAATTCTTTAATAACAAAAATGTCTTCAAACGTAACGGTTTCGGAAGTACACCACTTCCTTCCTCAGACTACACTCTAAAACTGAATATAGAAAAATTGCTTAATCAATAAAGAAAGGAGATCGTCTTTTCTTTCCACCGAGCAGGGAGCACTACTAATCCACTTTTCTTCTCCTACCGCTGCCCTCCCCCGGGCGAGCGTATCTGCCTTTCACCTGTCAAATTTGATGAGCCACCAGATCACAAACAATGTTTAACTGAAAACTGTCGGAAACATCTTAAAGAATATTTTTTTCTACACCGGCTTAAATAAGAGTTTAAAAATTGAATAAATATATTTATAAACTTAGTTACCTTCTCAGAAATTAAAAACAGGAAAAATACAGAAGTAAATAAAAAACAAACTAAAATAACAATTAAATAAAAAATAAATGAAAGTAATAAATATAAAGATGTGCCTTTACCATCGGCTTGTTGCGAAAGACAAGGAAAGCTTATTTAGCAACATACTTGGAGAGAACGTTACCTGCTGATATATGGAAATTGAGATATGTTATTGGTTCTTGTTCAGAGGGTAAAAGGAGATGACCAAACTTTGGTGAGGTGGTTGTCTACCTGTATTGCTCATACCTTTACGGAAAGGAGAGAGGAGTCAAAGAATATATGTTATGTTTGGTGTGTGCAATGAGGTGGATATACGAACAACGAAATGGACAATCAGAGAACTTGGGATTCAGACACAGAGCAACTCATCTTTCCCTATTGTCAGACGTTGGAGGGAATTCTTAAGCCACGTAAGGCACAAAGCAACTCTCATGCATTTCTTGTTAACGAATGGAGGAAACCAGAGTATTTGGTGAAATTTGAAAATAAAACATTGGTTGCGAAGTGTCAAGTGAAATGCTACAAAATCACATCTGCAGGGAGCGACGAAGTGCCACTGCAGATGATAATATAACACTGCTTCACTATAAGTAAAATAAAACTTACACACCGACATTTGCTTCAGAAAATTGTGGTATTTTCGGCAACGACAGTTTTCTGACGTTCCTTTAACTTAGTGACCTCGAAGTTACGCGCAATCTGTCTTTACTTTAGCAAATTAAACTGTTAGGTTATTAAGTGAAATTATAGACAGAAAACTATCGTCGCGCTAGACACAACGTAAAGAAAAATCAGCGAAGAGGCTGATCTTGAAATAGGTAAAGAATAAATATTTAGATGAAAAGATACACACAGAGAAATAGTTGCAACTCCTCCTATACTCATTAACCTGAAAATAACTGTCTTGAAAATGCTTATAGGAGTGAAGCATAATATAGTGCGAGAAATTATACTACGAGTAACAGGAGTCAAACCTGATTACAAACATATCAAAACTTTAATATTTTGCACCAGCATTTTAGTTCTATATTTCGATTCGATATTTTGTTATCCGTTCCATATCTCCAGTGATACCGCGAGACCCGCCCTCACCAAAAAAATCTCAAGATCACACCGAAGTTAATTTTTTTTAGGGTCAAAAATCAATAGACACAATTCCACTTACACCCTCCCAATTTTGACTTTACACTCCCCTCCACAACGGAAAATCCAGGCGGAATCCCTGCACATCTAGATATTTAGTACTAAGCAGGTAGTTCATGACTAATGGAAGCAGACCACTAACCCGCCTTTGGTTTTTGATACTACTCTGATTTTCGTTGTATCCGCCTTTGGGACGTAAAACGTAACTACTATTGCGAAAAGTGAAAACAGGTTTAGCTTAAAAAATCGAACTTAATTTCGCTTTGCATATACCCTAAACTTTTCAAGATAGCCATGTACACATAGGTAACACAAGCTATCGGTACACAGGCTATCGTTTCATTTCATCGTCGATATAAATGTTGATTTTGCATCGATTTTAAGCTCTTATTAAACTCTGAATGTGCTGAAAATAAGTTGATGTAGAATTCCTGAAACCAAGGTTTTCATAAACTTAGAATCCGTGTTAGCAACAAAACAGTGACAATGATTTTAATGTAAGAGAGAGTTCCGATTCACATATCAACTCGGAACATGTCACTGTCAACTGCAGGAACCAATAGGAGAACAGAAATAGCTACCGTTGTGGATTTTCGGGCGCAAATTCAAATCATGCGCCCAGGAGGCGCAAATTCAAATCAATCTTCATTGACACCCTAAATGCTAGCTGTCCTAGGACCGAACCCTGCACATGCCATGTGGGCTTTATGGTGGACAAACACCGTGTACATGGGTTTTCTAGGGGGTTTCCCGTTTCCTCCCACTTTCTTAATTCCACCAATTCATTCCATCATCATCCATCCTGCCTGAGCCAAATTTGCCTAAAGTCCTCCCACTTTCTTAATTCCACCAATTCATTCCATCATCATCCATCCTGTCTGAGCCAAATTTGCCTAAAGGCCTTAAAACTAAGTTCAAAATTCAAATTCATTGTCACCCTAGCAAACGGAATGTTTCAATGAGATCATTCACCAGTTACTCATAATTTGATGTTCCGTGTTTTACAGAAAACCAGTACATACAGCTGCAAATGATTTCCATGCTGCTAATTCAAGTGTGTTTATTACTGCTTGGAATTCCCTGTTTGAAGAGACTTCTTATTTGTGGACTCATAAAACCCCTTCCGTTACTTGAGCTTGGTTTCAAAAACTTTTCTTATCCATAGATTTCACAAAACCCTAATCAAATCAAGTTTGATATGAAGTGGAGATAACATAATTTTAAGGGGTGGTACTAAGGGTTTGGGCGAACATTGTTTTCGCCAGCATTATAATTCTTTCGTTTCGGCCACTCTTATTTGATGTACTGGTTGATTGAGTCACGGCTGTCCAGAGACACAAAAAACAACAGTTCTTTTTATAGCATCCTTACAAACCCTACAACTTCCAGTTCACAACAAACATTTCAAGCTTCGTAGCTGATATTGAAATTAACACAGAAAAATTGACAACCGCCGCGACCGGGGCTCGAAAGCGGATATTCCAATTGACTGCCGGGTATGAGAGATTGAACATCTATTATTCCGAACTGAACGGTTGCAGAACAAATTCCTCAATAAAAAAAATCTCCAAATATATGGGGTGCTTTGACTTCGTAACCAGTTACTGGGGTTGTGAGAGTGTGAAGGTGTGAGGAGTAGTCTATATACACAGAAAATTGACGTGCCGTGGTGGTGTAATGGACAGCATACCCGGGCGTCAACTGGGAGATCCGGGTTCGAGTCTCGGTTGCGGCGGTTGTCAATTGTTCTGTGTTTATTTCAATATTTACCTAACAAAAGGTTCATGTGAAAAAATAAATTACATCTTCGTACTTGATAGCTTGCAGTAGTAGTGTTACCATAATGTCATAGGCATGGGCAGCGGAACGATGGTGCTTGGGTGAGCTTAACCCCTCTCCAGAAGTCTGATCATCCTACTGCCCCGTCAGTCTAAGTTCTTATAGGTCTGCATGTCGTGATATTTGTCTGATCTGTTGGGAATTTCAAAGTACATCACAAATGCTGAATTTACTGTATGTTTGCTTCTCATCTTCTGAAGTTAACTCCCCCAACCCCTCAGTAAATGCTATCAGCAAGAATATATGACGATATGCAAGGCCGAGTATATATGAACTAAAGAGCGGATCAGTTTGAATGGTGTGAAGTTACAGATCGCAAGGCTTGCAGTAAAAGAAAATGCCATGTCCCTTCAGTCTACCAGAATAACATAAAAGTAGAGAAAAAAAAGAGAAATAACTAGTTCTCCACTTTCTGATTTTTATATTGAAGCTACTAGGATCGAACGGATAGAATATGCAGATGTATTGTGAAGATGAGTGAAGAATGTCTGTATTCCTCCGCAAATTTGACTCAGCCACAAATAAGCTTAAAACAAGGTTTAGAGACTTGGAATCCACATAATATATAGCCCCATGGTCAATGACTGGCTCACTCACTGACTGATTAATATTCAGAGGCCAAACTATTAGAGCTAGAAACACCAAATTTGGAATGAAGGTGTATGACCAAGGGTAGGTAAAGGGAAAATTCGACACTTTGAAAATGTCGCCATCTTGGATCTAAAATGGCCACCAAATCCATTGTTGTATGGAATACAAAGCCTAAACGGTTGGGACTACTAAAATTAAATTTGGTACGAAGGCACAACACCACTATTAGGTTACGAAAATATTACCAAATGTCTCCAAACACGCAATCTTGAATCCAAAATGGCTTACCCCCAAAATCCACTAGTAGTTTAGAAAAATATTAAAACATGAAGTGGCCACCAAACCCATTGTTGTATAGAATACACAGTCTAAACGGTTGGGGCTACTGAAATGAAATTTAATACGAAGGTACATTATCACTAGTAGGTTACGAAAATCTTACATAATATATCCAAAGACGCCATCTTAGAACCAAAATGGTGGACCCAAAAATCCATTTTCCACATCGTTTGAGCTAGAGATACGAAATTTGGCATAAAGGTGTATTATCACTAGTAGTTTAGGATAATATTAAAATATTTGGGGAAAATCGCTATCTTGGATCCAAACTGGCAGCTCAAAAAAACATTTTTCACAGGGTTAGAGCTAGAGAAATCGAATTTGGTATGAAGGTGTACCATCACGAGTAGATCAGGACAATATAGGAAGACGTTAAAAACAGTCGCCAATTTAATCCAAAATCGCCGCCCAAAATCCATTTTGCAAACCACTGAAGCTAGAGAAAGGAAATTTGGTATGAAAGTGTATAGCCAAGAGTAGGTTAGAATAAATGGGGCAAACCTCGACTAAGCGTGCGCAGCCCCCGCTCCCAGTGGTTGGAAGCAGATCGGCACAAAGGGAGAACAGTAGCCCGGAGAGCCTTTCTAAGATAAAGGGGATGCAGGGGCTGCAAATCGAGTATACATATAGCTCTATGGTCATTCACTGACTGATCATCAATATTCCCAGGACTAACTATTGGAGCCAGAAACACCAAATTTGGTATGAAGGTGTATGATCAACAGTAGATAAAGGAAGAAATCCGCCATTTTGAAAAAGTCGCCATCTTGGATCCAGAATGGCCGCCAAACCCATTATTGAATAGAATACACTGTCTAAACCGCTTGGGCCACTGAAGTGAAATTTCGTATAAAGGTTACGAAAACATTACATAAAGTTGAAACCGTCGCCACATTGAATCCAAAATGGCGGACCCCAAAAATCCAATTTTCACACCGTTTGAGCTAGAAACACGAAATCTGGCATAAAAGTTTATTATGACGAGTAGTTTAAAAAAAAATATAACAAAATGTTGAAAAAGTAGCCATCTTGGATCCAGCATTGCCGCAAAACCCATTGTTGTATAGAATACACAGCCTAAACGGCTGCCGCTAGAATCACCAAAATTGATATGAATGTATACCGCCGCTAGTAGGTTATGAAAATATTACAAATGGCGGACCCAAAAATCCATTTTCACATCGTTTGAGCAAGAGATACGCTATTTGACATAAAGGAGAATTATCAAGAGTAGTTTAGGAAAATATTACATTTCGAAAAAGTCGCCATCTTCGATCCAAAATGGCCGCCAACCCTATTGTTGTATAGAGTGCATAAACGACTAGAGCTACTGAAATTAAATTTGGTACGAAGGTATAATATCACTAGTAGATTACGAAAATATTACATATTTATCCAAACACGCCATCTTGGATCGAAAATGGTGGACAGAAAAAAATATTTTCCACACTGTTCGACCTAGAGAAATGAAATTGTATATGAAGGTGTACCATTACAAGTAGGTCTTGACAATATAAGAAAACGTTAAAAAAAAGGCGACACCTTTAATCCAAAATTATCGCCCCCCAAAAAAACATTTCTCAAGCCACGGAAGCTAGAGAAACGAAATTTGGTATGAAGGTGTGCCATCACGAGTAGGTTACAATAAATGGAGCAAACCTCCCATAATCAAGGCGCAGCCCTCCGGGGGTTGGGGGCAGACCTGCACAATGGGGCCGCAGTCCCCCAAGACAGCCTGGTTACGATAAAAGGGGCGCAGCCCCAAAATGAACAAAGAAAATCGAGTCTCTCTATATAAAAATGTATGTCACGATGATTGTTCCCGCATCACGCCAAAACAGCTTGAATGATTTTTCAATGATTGCAATGATTTTTCGCATATGGCCAGATAAAGGTCCAACTTGAGCTGTAGGCATACTTTTATTAACCGGAAGTGACTGTGTCGTTAATAAATTAATAAAAATATTAATTTCATTGTTATAACAATGCAATAAATACATTGTTTCAATTTGTAATTTAACACAACAATTAGAAATAAATAAATTAGTTTATAATTTTTTTAATTGAAATTCGGATTATTTTTAATAAAAATATTTATATTTAATGTTTTAAAGCACTGCAATGGTATTTGGCAGTAGTATGAGTATTAGTACTGGTATTTGTAGCAGTTGTAGTAGTAGTAGTAGCAGCAGCATTGGTAGTGGTGGTGGTGGTATTAGTAGTTGTAGTAGTAGGGTATGGGTGTATTCTAAACAGTAATTTAAGAAAATATTACATCATTGCGAAAGATTCGCCATCTTGGACTCAAAATGATCGCCCAAAAATTAGTTTCTACATCGAGCTACAAAAATGAAAATTGGTATGGTCTACCCTCACGAGATTACAATAAATGGGGCAAAGCTCCCCTATGGAGGCGCAGCCACCTGTGGGAAGGTTATGAGAGCATATCTTCACCACGGAAAGCATCCCCCGTAGATTCTGATTAAGATAGAAGGAGCGCAGCTCTCGGGGGTATGGGTTACGATGAAGGAAGTGCAGCCCTCCAAAACTCACTAAGTTGGGAGCGCAGCCCGACACGGGGAAGCTAGTATTAGTGACTGTCCCGATGACTGTTGCCAAGGTATTTTATTCACTCCGCACCAACCGGCGGGTACTTTGGTTAGTTTGTAATAAAGTGCAATCTTTCATTTGAAGGAACTACTTCCTTTCTTGCTCAATACTCGGGGCTCTTTGGCGTTTATTGATTTTTACTTCAAGCGCAAATGAAATTTGGAAGATCAATGATGTCATCAAAATCACAACAGTGTAGGATGTGAACGTAGTTCTTTAGTGATGCGCAGAATTAAAAGTTGGATAGGCTTGCAGATGGAGAAAGAGCGATTTATTTTTCGAATCAAGCAGTCGTAGCTTAATTGGTAGAGTTTTGCATTCGGAAGGATCCAGTTTCGATATCAGCGACGCTCCATCCCCACTGAGGATTTTCCAAAGCATTTATTGAGTCATTATAGGTAAATACCGGGAGGGCACCTTCAACTTAGGCATTGGTCGACTGCTTTCTGTATTCCTGCCCCTACTCGAGCCCCATCCTAAAGGTCGTAAATATAATTCAAATTCTAAGCGTTTTTTTTTTTTTCGCTTTCTCTACCACACATAGTCGCCCCTAGAAAGCGACCTTGCGCATGAAATCTCTTTTCAGGAAGTTCTGAATAAATCTGCGAATGCAAAGTCAACAAATATTCAGTTACTTCAAAAGTATATTTTTGTACTAACAAGGGAACCACCTTAGCTAAGCAGTCGATATTTACGGGAAATATTATTTTCAATTTGGTTTTAATCTGTAAGAACGTAAATGACAGCTAGTTTTTGATAATTTTGAATAGTGTTATTTTTAAATATTTTTTTGTGCCCATTTTTTCAGTTATAAGTCTGAACAAAATTGAAGTGTTGAAACCGCTGCAGAATTCTGACCGAACCTTTGGGTAATGTTAATGGGTGAAGAGATATGAGTATTATGGCCTCCATCATGAATTCAGCTCGAGAATTTGAAATAAAAAAGCGATCATGTGTTTTTAAGTACCTTGTTCCCAAGAAATCAAATGTTGAAACATTTATCACCTATGTGTATTTGGTTAGAGGATGGGGATTCTGCATTTTGAAATTTGATGTTCTATAACGCATTTGGTGGCCATTGAGGCGAACACACAACGCCAGTCATTTTTTACGATTCACCATGGACCGTAAGCAACACATCGAATTCAATGGCGTACAATATTTGTTTATTTTAATTACAAAACAAAAATTAAACGCCCTTTCAACATGCAATTCATTCTGCAAATATATAACATGTGCGTAAGCACGTACGTTAATTCTTTTATCCATACTTTTACAAATTTAAACTTACTGAGTTTAATTCCGAAGTTAATATTGTTGAATATTGAAAACCAAGATAGCTACAGATTTTCGTGGTATATCATATCTGGCGGTTTCAAGGGTCATAGCGTTCAATTCCGATGCTAAAATTGTTGAACATTCAAATCCAATATGGTGGCAGCCAGAAATGTCATAATTATTAAAATTCATCAGATGTTCGTGAAAGTTTATACGTGGCGGTTTCAAGGAGCGTTGAGTTTAATTCCTAAGCTAAAAGGGTTCCATTTTTTTAATCTAAAGGGTTGAACCATAATTATTAAAAACTATAAGATTTTCGTAAGATATGAAATGTGTGGGTTTCAAGAGGAGCTGAGTTTAATTACGAGGCTAAAATTGTTGAATATTGAAATCCAAGATGGCGGCAGCCCAGAATGTCATAATTGTTAAAAATAATTAGATTTTCATTAAATTTCATATATAGGGGTTTTAAGTGGCAGTGAGTTCAATTCCAAGGATAGAATTGTTGAGTATTGCAGTCCAAGATGCCGACAGCGCGAAATGTTATATTTGTTAAAATTATCTGATTTTCCTGAAATTGAATATGTGGAGATTTCAAGGAGTGCTGATTTCAATTCCGAGGCGAAAGTTGTTAAATACTGAAATCCAAGATGTCGGCAGATATTGAAAAGAGACACAACTCTTCTTTTTGCCATCGTGGCACTAGCACTAACAATCCTACATCCAGGAAGCACAGCAATAACATACAAGAACAGATTTACAATTGCACAGCTTCGAATACTTTTCAGCATGGAATCCAGCTGACGAATAGCTAACAACGTGGACTATCCACAACAGGACCGGCCTGTCAGCTGCACAATCGTCTTACTTCGACAGTTATTTTTCGTTTCACCCGAGCTGATCATACGCGAACCCCTGTATAAACCCAACAAAGGGTCAGTATCCATCAAAACGAACACTGCTCTCTACATTTTCCCTCTCAGACCATTGTTTCAATTGCACTTTTTTTTAGAGAGAGACTCAGAGGAAAAAAGTCACCGTTGCCGTCTTTCTATACTTCTCTCGTGTACTTCTCACAGAAATCTCTTAAAGCGAAACATACTTTTGTAAACTAGTGATTTTTTTTTTTTTTTTTTTTTTTACATTATTTAAGGCAAAGCTTCCATAATCACCCTAAGAAGAGTCCTGAGCTTTTGTTGAATATCTATGACGTATCAAAACACAAACCCTGTTAATAAAACTGACAAAAACTGAGTCTCAAAGTCGAAAAGTATAGGAAAATGTAACGTGGGTTATTTACCATCATGCTGTAAAATTTTGAAAGTCGATCCGGAACCGTAGGACGATATCCGAAAAATCTAAGGCCTCGAAATTTTTAACAAATTTTTTTTTTTATATATACACCCTAATGTGGAGTCCCCTTCGTCAAAATAAAATAAAACGAATTATGTGAGTGGTAACAGCACTATGTTTTACGTCCGTCTCGAGCCCTTCGGCAAAGCAGATTTTTGTGACACTCTATGAACGTAAATTCACGCATGGTTTTGCGCTACGAACAGAAAAAACACCGGCAGGGTAACTGAATTAGTAAGAATAGAATAGAAAACATTTGGTAAGATCAACATTTCATAAGATTAAAATGACAATATTCATAATTCAAGCAAATTGTCATTTGATGTATACGTTGCTTAAGAGGAATTTCCTTTATTAGATGGCATTTTGAATTTATGTAAAGGAATTAATAATTCTTACCTTGGCAACCTAAAAACATATAGAAAACACTCTTCAAACATTAAAATCGATCAATAAATGCAATAGGGGTGATATTGGCCGCCACCTTGAATTCTAAGAGATGACATTTTGGGTGCTTCGGGTCAAATCGATTATACGGGTTTAACAAACCAAAAGCAAATTGAAATCATCTTTCAAACATTAAAAATCGATCGATCAGTGCAAAATCGTTGATAGCCTTCATTTCAAGAACATGGCCATCACTTTGAACGCTTAGTGCTGAAATTTTGGATGCTGCGGGTCAAATCGATTTTAATGATCTAAGTCGTCTATGAGCCAAATGGCTTGCTTTCATCACGAAATAGTTTTTGTTTTGTATAGATCTTGGATTATTTATGTAAAAGTTCTACCGTTTGCCCATCTTCATTTGTAAATACATTAAAAGAGAAGAGAAGAAAAGAGAAGAAAAGAAAAGAAATGAAAAAAGAAAAGAAAGAGAAGAGAAGAGAAGAGAGGAGAAGAGAAGAGAAGAGAAGAGAGGAGAAGAGAAGAGAAGAGAAGAGAAGAGAAGAGAAGAGAAGAGTTTAATAATTATTAACTCTATCCTTATTTTCTAAACATGGTTAAACAGTTTTAAAAAGTAGCTAATACGCATTAAACGCCAGCGAGTAATTAATTAATTTGACGCTACTTTGGGGGTTCATTAAAACGCCACACCAGTACCAACAGAAGCTATTTAATACGATATTGCCCAATAGAAACACGTCGTACTTGTTTTGTTCACTAAATTTTGCTGAAAACTCTCTTTCTCTCTTTACCCATCAGGGTTTATCGTTATGGCTAGATTTGCAGCGTGGTGTGTCAATAATGGGAACCAGGGATGGACATCAATAATTTATAATAACGAGTTTGGTGCCACAAAGGTTCTGTTATAAAAGCCACCACAGAGTCTCCTCAGTTGTAATTTAACTTCCATGGAACAGGAATCTGTTGTTTCACTTTAAAGACTTGATGTTATAATGTTTCACTCATACTGGTTTTACCCTCTGAAACGCGTTTGCTAATTAATTGTTTTAAGAATAGCACTTTTCCCGAAAATATTCTGGACTTAGTTGATATTAACAAACTGATAATAATAAGAATGCGTTAGAGTTATATAAACTGTTTAATCCCAAACTGTATGGCATTGTGTTCATTAAAGTTCAGTTATGGGATTTCAGGAATCAAGTAGATGTGTAAGAATTCAAAATAGAAAACAGATTTACTTTGTGATTGATTAATGCAAATATAGGCATACTTCATGATTAATTACATTATTATAATATCTACTTAGACCTATTAGTTGGTATATGACTTATAGAATCGATTGTTTATTTTTAAATGTATTTTGAGCAAATCTTTACGACTTTTTCTTAATGTTTGCCTATTGTGTTGACAGACTATGATGTCTATACTATAAGTCAACCAATACAGTTTTGTCGCATATTGACCCTAAAATGAGAAATGCGATAACATAAAGTAAGAAGTACGTGGAAAATCTGAAATAGTTCCTAGTATCAACAGTAATGACATGTCTCCAACGCTCCGGCAGACTATGGATAGAATGTGGTAGAGCTTAGGAAACCTTCAATAAAAGAACCGTCCAGTGCTTGTATCACCTCGTCGGAAGTTTCAACCGCTGTTCTTGAAAATTATGACCCAGGAATGGAACATACGGTAATCCAAAGATGCGATGTCAGTGTATTATTTGGTATGTGTTAATGTTTCCCAATCAAGTCGGATACTGAAATTATCAAACTGTGGCTTCGCGTTGTCCTGTAACAAAATGAGGTTTCTGTGATTCACAAGCGCTGGTCCCATGGTTTTTAATTTCACGCACACGATCCATTTGCTGCTAGTACATAATTATATTGATTGCCTGCGTGGGTATGTGGAAGTAGTTCACAATGCAGCCCCAAAACACAGAGACGTCTTCTCTTGATATAGTTGTGGCCTTCGTTAATTGGGAGGGTGTTCACAGTACGAATCAATGATGATGGGCGTGGAGTATCGTAAGAAACCCATTTTTTATCATAAGACATCATTCTGTCCAGAAACAGCTCCTTGCCCTGACGAGATAGCAAATATATATATATGCAGGTACTTGTTCCTGTTGCTTATTAAGCCACAGCCAACTTATTTAGCACTTATCATCCCACTTTAAGCATTTTTCCAAGCTGATAGAGGTGTGTTGAATGTTTTCCGCACTGCAATGGAGTGCTTCTTCCAATGTATCACAAGTTTGACCGTTATCAGACTCAATAGATGCCTTGAGTGCCTCGTTCTCTGTGGCTTGTGGGCATGCTCTAAGTGGTACGTCCTGGAGAGACTAATCGCAGTTTTTTAATTTGATAACCACCGTTGTACTGACTGCTCATTTACCACATTCTTACCGAATTCCTGGAATATATTTATTTCCGCTGTGCTTGCGTTCGTTTGCAGTTTAAACTCGTATAGTACACACGCCAGTATAATGTTGTTAGGGTTCCCATGTTTGACTGTGGTGACCATTATCATGTGAAAATCGGACTTAGCTTTGCAGGTTACCTTATAATACCTCAAGTTAATCGTTGAAATTGAACCACAGGAAACTTAAAATTATGTTCCAGAGCCATTTTAATGTAATGATAGAACAATGTACGAATGGTATGGGCCAGTCTAGTAACTTTGGACTTCAACACGTCACCATTCGCCTCTTAGCTATTAAAATCCACACCTATGCCCCTGCCGGGACTCGAACCCGGGACCTTCGAGCCGTTGGCCTACCGCCGCACTGCCACCTGGCCGGCAAACATAGAGTAGGGTTGGGAGACTCTGAGGGTGAATGAACTCGGGTAAGCACTTGTGTTTGTCCTCGTCGTTGACAGAAGTACATAAAGTATTTGGTCTGCAGTTGAACTGAAACAATGTAGGAAGGTTCCTACATTGTTTCAGTTCAACTGCAGACTAAATGCTTTGTATACGTCTGTTCAAATCTGTCTATTAATAGGTCAAAGGAATGTAACTGATCTGCTTATCTGAAGACGGGCCTGCGTTGTAGGAGAAGGTTGGTAACTCGAGATGTCGCTAAGCTGCCTATCTGAAGACGGGTTTGCGGATAGGATCATGCTAACCTGCCTATCTGAAGATGGGTTTGCATATAAGATGCTGCTGATTTGTCTATCTGAAGACGGGCTAACAAGGAGGAGGAGGAACAGGGTTTACAAGGTAAAGGAACTAGAAGGATCAAACATCCGTCTGCTTGCTGCGTCTTACGTATTGAAAACATTGTTTTAAAAATATATAATTTTATAGCAAATAGGCGGACAACACTGTTAAGTTGGGTGTTCGTTGACGTAGACACCCACTATATTTTTCTATTGTGTCGAATGATGCTATTGCTAAGTTAGATAGGAAAAGGTTTAACAGAATGGAAGCATTTTAAACAATTATCAAGACTAGGTTAGAAACACTGAAACACTGCACCAATAAGGGCGATTCCGGCGGCTACCAGCTAGTCGAACCAATACCCTTTGAATAACACCTCAAGCACCTCTCTACGCCTTGTGGTTCCTAAGATTTATTACTGGGCACGGACAGGCTGGTAGATTGAGTGGGATAATAAGACCCCATTTTCTATAACTTTGCTTTCAAGTAGCTTAATAACGAAAGAAATTGCTGATGGTATGAATGATAGATTAAAAAAATAATGACTCGTTAGAGGTTTTGTAAATGTTATAACACCAATGTCTACGTTTTTTGTGAGTTTCAATACCAGATTGGAAGCGGAAGGTAGATTGGAATTCCATACAAGAATATGGAAAAGAGACCATTTTAAAAACATTTTAATTACAGCCAACTGTTGTAAACGCGATCTTTAATGGAAAATAAGGAATATGCAATGTTGAAAAGAAATTAAAACTAAGTACTACGGTTTTCTTTAGTTCTATAGTAATAATGGTGAAGAATTTATTCCACTTGTTTCTGGAAACGTAGAATATTCTTGTACTTGTTCAAAGCGATAATGTTTCTGTAGGTTATGTTCCTAATTTTTGCTGTTTCAATTCGAGTGTCTGGGGGACATCACAAATAGAGTACTATTGGGGAGGTTGCTGAAAAATACTATTAAAACAAATATGTTTGTTGACAATGCTAAATATACGCACCTTTCTCGAAGTACCTATCACAACATAGTAATAATTATCATAATAGTAATGTGATTGCTTTGGATAGGAACACTTCGCTCTTCATCTTGGACACTCATTTTTATAATCATACTGAAATACTAGCTAGGATCTTGATAATTCGAAGGAACCTGCAGTTTCCGAAGAAACAGCAAATGTCCAATCTAGAGGGATTGGACATTTCACTGTATCTTGTGTGAAACGGAGATATCAAGAAGTTTGTACCTGTCCTTTAAAAATCGTTACTTTAACTTTCCTTTTTCCAATATATAGAATCGCAAACTTTCTCCTGACGATTATTATCTTATATCATTGACTTCAGAACTACGAATCCTCTATGTAAAATGTTTCAATTTAAGTGTATGTTCATTGCTTTGTGTGTGCGTGTGTGTGTCATTTCGGTTCAAATGTAAAATATAGAAGTGTGTATTTTTCTTCGCCGTAAGCCATGAGATGTAACAGGAAGACAACTCAATTAAGGGGACCTCATTCTCTCCCCATATCTCCTACTACCCTCCCATCCTTTCTTCCAGCGGGAGCAATCTACGTTCTTAATCTGATTCAGACGAAGCTGTAACGAGCGTAAATGGCCTTTTCAACATGGAAGCAGCATGCTTTAAATTAGAGAAGCAATGACATCAAAATACAATTAAAAGACTTTGAATGTCTGAGAATCCTGCTTCCAGATAGATATTATATGAAGAAGATATTTCTTGATGAATGTTATCTGATAGTTCATTGCGTAGTTTCAGGATTCACAGCGACAGTTGTAGGATGGGAAATGAAGCACATCGTACATTCTCTTCCTCACTTTAACTTGCTCTATGGGCATAGTTACAAAGAAAGTACTGTTAACTTTAAGAATAGCTCGAATAACTTCAGCGATAATTAAATGTCTCTTTACTATGTTTTTAAACACTTAATGAGCACAGAACTGAACAGAAAACGTGGTGTACTGCTCATATAGTTTGAAAACCTATACTTATCAACATTTTCTTCCACTTGAATCCTATTGCAGGGCTTTTATGAGTAACAGTTTCTTGTTTCTGAAGTCTCCAGAAATATTTCCTTAGAATTTTGTTCCTTGAATAGCTCTTACCACATTCTTTATTATCCTCTTGAGTCCATATTAGTCCACTCTAAGAAGAACATCTAGACATTAGTTTCCAACAACCTCTCTGGGGCTATTCCTACTCAATTAGTTTTACAAACCTAAATTAATTACTACGTACATTTCAACAGTGTACTTCCTTCTTCTTTCTCCCTGGGCAATTCTATTCTTTTTATATATTCACAAAATAAATAACATTTGTTAATTTTATCTACCTTATCACTCTAATACTATACGGGTAATTTCTTTGTCCTATTGTTAACGATTCAGATAATCCTTTCCTGTTTCCTCTGTGTAACCGTAAATTGAAGCTGAGATGTAATATAATTAAATAGGCCTAACTAAATCTGTGTTGAGTATGAACACCAATGTTATAAAAAATAATCAGGATCTTCACTTAGAAATGTAACATGCTCCAGTTCCACGGCCTTATTTTCAGCGAAGATGTTTTACACTGCATTAACATGTTCTAGCTGTACATTTTGGCTGTCTTCCCTTAGTGACGTATGTCCTGTCACTCCGTTTGTTGTGTGAGAAAAAAGAAATTTGACAGATACCGTGAATTTAGCATACCTTGCAGCTGACGAGGAAACATTCCCAACTGATTAGCTGATATTTACATGAAATATTTTTTCTCACTAGGTTTTAACCTGTAATTCGTGAATATGATCCCTTTCCTTTTTTGTAATTCATTGAATATGGCATCCATAGATCCAACCTGCTTGAAAATTTGAACAGGAGTGTTTTGAAATATCGATTTGTGCCTATTTGTACATTGTAAGGAATACGTATGAAGATACTTTTCGTGATAAAGCCGCCATCTTGGACTCAGCTCGAGAATTTGAAATAGGAAGGGGTCGTGTGACATCATTTTAGTCTAGCTTGTTCTCATCAATTCATATATGAAGACACAACTACGTTTATTTCATTAGAAAATAGGGATTCTTAAATTTGTAATGTGGCGTCCCATATCAGCTTAATCGGGTAAATTTGAAAATGTGAATGCAATTAATCTTGGTAAGGATGTTTTAGCGTAGTAGATACTGTTTAACAATTATACAATTTCATTTTTTCTCGGATTTAGCGTTGTTGTAAGGGACTGACATTTCCACGAGATGCTGCTTGGGATGTTATGTAGGTAATCTAAAATGTTTGTAGAATTTGGACAGATAGGAGCTGAATTAATTAAATTTGAATTTTTATCGGTTCTCTCATGTGACCGAACACTGAGTTATATATCGGGTAGAAACTGATTTCAGATTTGAAACCATGGAAGCTTAACTTCTCTGAAACTTCCACCGCGAGAACCCCCTTCCCCCTGAAGTGCTTCCTTTAGTGTCTAGACTTTTAGTAAATATAGCCTATGTGATAGATCTTATATGGGTCCATTCTCTTGGGTTTCTTTCTTTTATAGAAATAAATAATATTTATTTTTTATTCATAAAGTAATTTTTATGTAAGTTGCTAAGCGATGAAAACGAAGAACCTCGCAGCATTCTGTATTAATGAAGACTGAACGAGTGGCATGTGTTATCTGGTGGTGAAGGTTGAAATTTACCTTGTTTCCTTGCTTGGAAAGAAAATGAGAAAACATCATTGATAATAGATTTGAAACGAGACGCTTGTATTTCATCATGCAGCTTAGAAAACCTTTGAAATCTGGTTAGCGCAGGAAAGATAATGATATTGAATGTTTGCTTCATGAAGTCAGAATGTTCAAATGTTGTTGCAAGATTAATTTGTAGAAATGTTCAGTATAAATTGTGCGATATCGGTAAGAGTAAATAAAGATAGTAGGAAACTCATCGTTCTGTTTGTATAAATTCGTGAACTTTTATTTGTGTAGATGAAATCGGGAAGGAGTTGCTTATCTAAACATGCACTTTAACTCCAAAAAATGCGTTGATTTTTGTTGAAATACAAACTGAGGGTACAAGTTTCGTGTATAATTTGAATAATGATTCTGAGCTTTGGTAGTGCAATATATTGAGAAAATGTGGCTGTTGGAAATGAGGTGTATAAAACCTCTAGATACTTTAAGATTAATCATTATCTTCTAAGTGAGACTGCTTGATAGTTACTTAATCTCCACTTATTGTGTTTTGTTCTTTGGAAGAAGAAAAGGAAAACTTTTATATTGTGTTGAATTTAATCTACGAGATTGTTTTTAGCAAGTAAGTAGTTTTTTAGTTATTTAATATGTTTTACATTCTTTCATTAGCTCATAGTGGTTCGTGATGTCCTCAAATCTTGCTAGGCCCTGGCTTACTACTTTCTAATAACTTACAAACTAGACCCTTGCGGGCTACTTTTTAATCAGCTACAAACGAAGCCCTGGCTGATTTCTTTTTAATAACTTACAAGCTAGGGCTTGGCCCACTTCCTAATAATCTATAAACTAGGCTCTGACTGACTATCTTTTTAATAACTAAAAACTAGGACGTGACGGAATACAGTAAATAATTTATAAACTACGCCCTGGCTGACTACTTTTAATAATCTACAAACTAGGCCCTGGCAGACTACCTTCTAATAACTTATAAACTAGGCGGCAATGGAGTATTTTTAATAACCTATAAACTAGGGCCTGGCTGATTAGATTCTAATAACCTACAGTCTAAACCCTGGACAAATACTTTTAGTAATCCCATTATAAATCGAACACTGAATATGGGAGATGAAGAATTATTTTAATTTTAGATATGACTCGGTGAAGTGAGGGTAAAATCCTTATGCACCAGGGAATTTTTCAGACACCCCCTGATCGCTGAATATGGGAGAGGTTCAATTATTTTAATTTTAGACACAATTGGATGTACTGAGGATCCTCATGCACCAGGGAAAATCTCAGACATCCTCTGATCACTGAACATGGAAGAGGATGAATTATTTTAGACATGACTGGGTGAACTGAGGATAATATTCTCATGCACCATGGAAAATCTCATATATATCCCTGATAAATCGAATAGTTCCTGATTTCCATGATTTTCAGAATTAACAACTAAGGACGAAATTCTCGCACATCAGGGAAAATTCCTAGCGTCCTTGATACATTGAATAGTGAAAATTTTGGTAGATTTTATATTAGGTTACCATGATTTTTAGAATTAATAATCGTGGGATGAAATCCTCCGGCACCAGGAAAAAATCATTGACATTCGCTGGGGTATTGGGATGTGGAGGTAGTGATTTATATTTTAAGTTAGGGTATGAAGTGAGGTGGGATGAATTACGCTCCACCATCTTTACTTTCGTAAGATGTTCACGAGTGTAAAAGACACTCTGCTAGTTAATTTGATAGAAGGTTAACTATATGTCACAGCTGTAGTCCTAAATTTGTAGGAAATTTTTTATCATTTTAAGATGAATTATGGATAATAATAATAATATTTTTTTTTCTCAAATATGTTTTTCCTTTGAAAAGCTAAGTTGGTGAACTGCTCTTTTTATTGTGGATATTCTGATAAAAAGAAACTAGAGTTAAAGGTAAATAGATTATTCACATATCTGAAAGACAGTGAAATTGTAAAAATTAATTTCTAAAAAATATTTACTTTTGCATTAATATTTACTCACACGTACGGATTTCCTCGGGCCGGCGACCGTTACGGATAATTTTATTAGTGTTTACTCACATGTATGGAATTTTTCGGACCAGCGGCAGTGGCGAATATTTTTATTAGTGTTTACTCACACGTAGGAATTTGCTCGGGTCGGTGTCCGTGGCGGAAAAAAATATTAGTCTGTATTCACACCTACAAAATTTCTCGGGATGGCGGCCATGGCGGAAGAAAATATTAGTGTTTACTTATACGTACGGATTTGCTCTTGACGGCGGCCGTGGCGGAAAATTTTATTAGTGTTTACTCACACGTATGTATTTTCTCGGTTCATCGGACACGGCGGAAAAAAAATATTAATGTTTACTCACATGTATGGATTTGTTCGGGTCGGTGGCGGTGCCGAAAAATTTTATTAGTGTTTATTCACATGTACGGATTTGCTCGGGCCAGCGGCCGTGGCGGATAATTTTATTAGTGTTTTCTCACATGTATGGAATTTTTCGGACCGACGGCCGTGGCGGAAAATTTTAGAAGTGTTTACTCATATGTACGGAATTGCTTAGGCCGGCGGTCATGGTGGAAATTTTACTACTGTTTACTCACATGTACGAAATTGCTAGGCCGGCGTCAGTGGCCGAAATTTTATTAGTATTACTCACACTTGTGTATTGCTTGGGACGGCGGCCGTGGCCGAAATTTTATTAGCATTTACTCATACGTACAGAATTGCGTGACCGATATTTTATTTGTATTTACTCACACGTACGGAATTTTTTGGGCCTGTGGTTTTGGCAGAAAAGACTTTATTACTGTTTACTCACACGTAAGGGATTGCTCGGACCGGCAGCCGTGGTTTTTAACATTTTTTCAGAATACAGCAATATTTCACTATATTAATTACATTTTAACATATATTCATAGTTAGAATATTATGTTTAAATTTGAAAGAGTAGATAATCTTATACAATTTAAAATAAGTATCTGCGCATGCGTAAAGAAAGAGTAGATATTTAGAACATCTGCTCATGCGCGAAAGAAAGGTTATACTATAAAAATATTGCACTATACTGTGAAACCTCAGTCTGAGATTATTAGCTGAAGCTATTGAATCAACTTAACGTTTTCAAGTGTGAAATTATCATTAAATTAATACTTTACTCTTTTATTGTGTGGAAAAAGGTAATATTAATTTGAAGGAAGATTAAATTTATAAAAGTGTTACCCATTTTTGCGCTGTGAAGAACTGTTTCTCTTTAACTGAAGATAAGAATTGAATAGTATTATTAACAATAATAACTTACTTTCTATTTTTATCTTATTTCAGATTTTAATTATTTCCTTTCAAACTGCAAAAGGGGACTGGCTCAATTGGTGGACAAATTCTTATACAAGACATTTCGTCGACAGTTAATTGGTCGACAAGGAGAATTGGTCGACACGACAATTATTGGTCAACAATTGCAATTGATCGACACGATAATTGGTCTAGAAAACAGTAAGCAAGACTTTTCGTCGATACGACAATTAATTTATACGGACAGTTGGAAACGGCTAACGCACTGTTTAGCTAATCTCAAAGCTAGTCTTGTTAAACATGTCAGGGAACTGTGACTCATGCAGAAGGTTATAAGATCATGTTCATCCATATTACATGTTTAAAAATCTAAATTGTCGTAACGCTACTAACACTCTAATGTGGGTGTTAAGTTCATACATTTATTTAGTTTATAGTTTAGTGAAGTAATAAATTAATAAATGCTAAATAAATAAATACAAGAAAAATAGCTGGGTCGAATTTGCGGAGAATGGCTCCGTAGTCTCGACCACATGTTGACTCCCTGCTTCCACGTCTGTTCTTTCCGTAGTTGTTTCCGCACTCACTTATCTGTTTACAAATACACCACTGTGAGTGCATCACGACAGAGCGTTCAAACGAATTGATCTTGCGCAACTCCTTCCTTAACCCTCCCCATGCTTTCAACCATAGATTCGTGACCCGATAGGAAAGGTGGAGAGTATGGGTTTATTCCAAAGACTGAGTTTAGACTTAGTCGAAGTTAGTCCTAGGTTTAAACGTCAGTTTCGATTGCAAGAACAGGCTTTTACTATAAACTAGGGTTTAAGTTAAGACCAAAGTTCAAGAGAAATGAACCAACTCTTTAGGTGATTTAAAACGAATCACGGATTTTACTACCCAGAAGCTTCAAGATAGAAAAGAATAAATAGAAAGTAAATACATATAATTTATTCATGAAAAAATAGTACATAATTTGGCATAATACACTTCAATAAGTTTTAATACAAAAACCATGTTGTAAAGAACAGAAATAACTCAAACATATCGCATGTACATTCACAATGTGCAACGCAATACAGTAGTTAATTGAAGATGCTCAAATATTTGGCTATATCTCTTAGATCGCTTTTCGCCATATAAATCTCACGTAGCTATTGAAAATGTACAATTTTGTTCCCTAATTTTCCACTAAGGTTTTCAAACTCATTTTTCTAATTAATTGCATATAAATATATAATTTATATTACGGTATCACTTTACAAATATGTGTACAGTTGTCTTTCACTTTATAAGCGTATATTCTATAGGTAAAACACGAAGCAAAGTAACTATTCGTTATTACTACATACGAAATATTTCAGCCTTATAGAATTTAAAAATAGTTTAATATTTTAACCGAAAAGTAAAATGTTTTACTAATCCATAAATGTTTTTGTACTGTTAATCGCAAATAAATACATGCAATACGTACTGATGAAACAATTAAATTGGTAGCATATCATTTTCCAGGTGATACAACAAACTTCTGTTCATAGTGTGAATTTCCAAATATTTGTGTTCCACTTCAAAATGGGCACAATTTGTTTCTAACTTCGAATGTTACCTGGCTAATCTTCTCTTTATTCCTTTTTTCTCTCCCCCTCTTTTAAATTTTGCTAACAATAGAGAATGTAGTCTCTGGTTCTGCATTTGAATGTGGAAAGCAAAGCACATATTTGCCAAATTTAATAGCTTTTGAGAAACGGATCAAACCAACACAATTATTTATTGGTAGAGGACTTACTTTAGGACTACAAGAATATTTTATAAGTTACCTTTTAAACAGTTACACCATCTCATTCCGGCAGAGATTTTATGAGGTCAAAAGAGCTAAAGATAGCTACACGAGACGATACGTCTTGTTAATTCGAGGTAACTACTATTCCGATAATGTTAAGATCATCGTTGAATCGTATTTTAGAAAATATGACGGTGCTTCCGTTTATCTTTAAATAATATCTGGCTTAAAAATTAGTGTAATTAAAACGCGTGGACTTACTGATGAAGGGACAATTATTATTATCATTATTGCTATTGAATTTATTTGAATTTTACGTTAAGGCCTTTAGGTAACTTTCGCTTAGGTCTAGTGGATCCATGTGGCAATTTGGACGATGTGACAATTTTTGGAATGAAGAAAGTAGGAGGAAACGCTACATTCCAGAGAAAACCCATGAACGGTGTTTGTCCACCACAAAGCTCACATGAAGCGAGCCAGGATCGGATCAGGGGAAAAGAAACCCATGCACCGGAGGTGAGGCTCAACCGCTTAAATTCGGCGGGATCTATTATTATTATTATTATTATTATTATTATTATTAACACTCTTGCTTAAGAAATTCGCAAGTTATTTGCCGCAGTAATAATTGTTCGCCTTTGCATTCTATCCTGGGTAACTTATATACTGATAGACATTTTCTCTTTCACAACCAGAAACAAAGTTACGAGGATCTATGAAAATCAGCTTTCTAATCTCGTTGATATACCTTAAATGTAGGTTTATGTATTCTACTTTGCTTAACGCTGTAAAATGATTTTAGAAAGAAAAGGTAGCGCAATTTGTAATTGTAAATTTAAAGTATTTACTCATTCAGAGTTTATGAACTAGTATGTTATAAGTATTTGGAATTCCACTTCTAAGGTAATCCGTAGCGAACTGGTAGTCATGCGGTTTGGGGCGCTAAGCCAGGGACTCGAACGTCACAGGATCGAATCCCGGAGGCGGAATGGATGTTTATTTGTGGATTTTAGAGAGTTAACAGCTAATGGACTCGAGACGGACCGAAGCCATTAGTTAATATAGTGGCCGAAAAATTTAAAATTTACAAATTTTGCTGCGTCGCGGGTGTCTCCTTAAAGAATCACTGCCATTTGAAATAATTTAAATTATTGAGCACGGAGTACGGAGTTTACGTGTTCATATAGTCCTATAAGGAAGGAAAATAACGATTTCCTGACTTTAGTGTTTTTGTTGCAAGAAGCTGAAATTCGACACCAAACGTTTAAGGGGTCAAATTACAAGAAGAGCAATAAAAGCCACACTACACGATCTTCAAAGAACGGTTAATAGAATAAAACAATGTATCCGTCCATTTCTTTCATTGTAACTGCATTCGAGAATTGCATATTTTTACGCAGTGTCGCTTCCTAACTTTGAAACAGTCTCGTCTCTCCTACGAAATCCTGGCACCATCCCGTAGTCTACCTTTATGAATCATGAAGTATTACAAGGAAGAATAACCGTTCTATATATATTCAGGTTCAACTTTGTTTATATTTATCGCGAGGTTAGGAGAAGCTTGGCCTTTATTATTATTATCTCGTCAATTTAGCTAACTTCCCCTTTTCCCTTCAGAAAACTGCTTTATGCTCATTCTTTTCTTTGCTCAATACCGTCTCAGTTTTAGTAATTTCTGCTTCTACTACAGCAACTTTCCCAAGTTATTCATCTGACACTCGGTTGTTACGTAGCTTGGAGATTGTAAGCCTCCCACCATGCAGCCATCCGCTGTACGACTATTAATTATCACAATAAATGGAATCAGGATGTTTACCTAACCGTTTTGAAACGATGTAGTATCGTACACTTCTAGAAACCCCAGATCGGACAATCCATTGGGTATATGTCATTAACAAGCTGCGAACTTGGATTAAAATGTTTATTTACAAATTTACAACTGTTCAATAATTGACAAAACTCGAAAAACTGAATACAATAAAATAATGTCCCTTCGAATGGATATCTCTACTATATTGAAATCTCAAGAAGGTTGAAATAATGAAAACAAAATCTCTACTAAACCAACACAAAAATTTCCTTTTTTTAATTTCTCATAGGAATACTTTGGAAATTCAGGAAAACACATTGTTCATTCTCCATGATCTTATGACTAAAACTAATGCTGACCTTTCCAAAATTTTCACGAAATTCGCTCTCCATAAAAATCTAAGTGTAATTTTATAGTTCAGAATTTATTTCCCATAGGCAAATATACACGTTACATTTCATTAAACGCGCATAATTTTATATCTTAGTCTTTAAGAATTCTAGGGAAAAGTTTCAAATACAATATTTAGCAAGGTAAGTTACGCCGCAATATAGTAAAGATGTAATTCAAGTGTTTGAAAATGCTACTGCTGAACCTCATTCATGTTTACTTTCCGATTTAACTCAGTCTACACCGGATGCTCTATGTTTACGAACAAATATATTTCCAGATGAAACTATACACATCTATGCACATGTAAAAGACATGAATAAACAAATTCAGGTTATTTGTCATCAAGATGTTAAGCATAAAACATCATCTGAATGAGCTCCGTGCAGTTTGTAAATGTAAGAATAAGAAGCGTAAAGTTTTAATTCAGAGTGCACCTGATGTTGTTTTTCGAACTATTGTACAAGTAGGTAAAAATGTTTTAAATTGTAACTTTAAACTCTCTCCTCGTCAGAATTGCTTCGACGTAAGAAGACATTACGTGCATTCTCTCTGAGACGATCAAGTTTGAAAACAAAACGCAAACTATTAATGCAAAAGGGTGGTGCTTTTCTGTCTTTATTATTAGCTCCAATCTTAAGTGCACTGGCTGGAAGTATATTTACTAGTTAAGATATCTTTGCATTTTCAAAAATGGTACTCATTCCAAAAAATGCACGTGAGCAAATGTATTAAACTATGAAGATTGTAAAATGTCATCAAACACGTTTGGATAATGAAATGGATGAACTTTTAAAACGAAAGTGATCTTTCTACGGATGTAAAACGGACAATGTATCAGCAAGCATTACTTCATTGTTTAGAATACACTCCAGTCTCAGAAACCAATTGGTTAGTCTGTTTACAATTCGGAATCTTCAAATATGTTACCCATGATTCAATATATATTATTAGTTCAGTACCAAAATCATTTGCTAAAAAGACTCAACTATTATTAAATCTCCTGCAGGCTTCCAATCGTATCAGTTGCGATCAAACCGGCGCAGTATCCATAGATAACAAAGTAATTTCAGGATCAAATATCGTTGATCTTATCAATGATGAGGTAATAACTCGAAAGACTCAGGGAGATTATGTTCGAGCAAGTAAATATAAGTTGGAAAAAGAATATCTACCGAAATGGTCTAGTGATTTTTTTAGTTGTTCAGTGTACTAAAATTAATCGTATTCCTTATAAAATTAGAGATTGGAATGGTGAAGCTTCATTTTATCAACAGGAATTACAAAAAGTATTTGTAGGAAAACGGATAACTTATGTGAAATGGATTTATGTGAAATTGTTAGGTTCTTCTTCTTCTATGAATAGTTGGGTGGAACGAAAATATGTTTAATCGCAAACATGCTGTCTCAGGAACAAGCCGATAAGTTTGATGTTACCTTACCTTCAAATGTTTGCAATAATATTTTTTTTAATAAAATAAGTTCCTATAGTACGAAACTTTGTCAGCCAATTCTTGTAACGGGAAATTGGGTGGTAAGTTTGTGGACTTTCTATTCCATGAGGTTTTTATAATATTCAAAAAGAACATCAACTTATTATTCAATTAGAGAAAATAAATTAATAGAATATAATATAAAATTTCCACCTGGATATTAAAAATCAATGCATGTGAATTTAGATACTACTCGTACGACTTTATGTAAACAAATGGGAAAAGAATGAGGAGAAAGACAATTTGCATGTGTTTGGCGAAAGTAGTATTCTTAATAAAAGTTTCATGATGTAGAAATGACTAGTGTTGAACAGATGATCAATGATGATCCTGTAGTAATAGAAGAAAATGTTATCGTTGTTCAATATGAGGAAAGTAGAGATAAAGTTTATATTTCTCATAAACGGAGTCCTAAACGTGAATATCTGTTCGCGATGAGTCCAGAATTCAAAATATTTTAGGATTTAGTAATGATTCTAAAGTGAATACACGCATAGTTCACTTTTATCCCATGAATCCGAAAAAGAAACCAAAGTTTTTAAATGTTCCAGCATCTTACCACACAAACCTTGATTATCTTATTCCCTCAGAAATATATGTCTTTATTGATAATGTAAAACATCAACATCTTTATGGAAAAATAAATCGTAAAATTTTAATTCAAGATTATCATTACGGAAAAATTAAATCATCTATCTTCGATTATCCACAATATATTAGTTGAAAAGAAATTTTTTGACACTTTTCATATAGACTTAAAAATGTGCACGGGGAAAAGTTGCCATTTCAGTTTGGAACGTCAAGCGTGACACTACAATTTAAAAGAAAATGATTTCTGATACTATTGACAATAGTTTTTACATTACACTCTTTTCTAATGGGAAGTCCAACTTAGTCCAACACATTTTTTCAATATTCGTAATAATCGAATACATTTAGAAGATTCATGATGGTAGGATTAAGTAAAATTCATATTAAGTTAACTTGCGATAATGTTATTACTGGTCAAAATTTAATATGGTATGATGGAGTAAACCATAAAATAACTGAAGGAATAATTCCACCGTTCAACATTTGTTAGATGAATTGAAAAAATAAATTCAAGTATAAAATTTGAATATTCAAACATTGTTATTATAAAAGTTCGTAACAGTATAAAATCTTTACGTTTATCACCCATATTAACATTACAATTATATTTTGAACTTAATATAATATTTTAAAATATGGTCGTATTCCTAAACAGCCCTTTTTAGACATTCGATATCCTCATCAAGTATTTGCTTATACAGATATTATTCAACCTCAGTTTGTAGGTGATACACAAGTACCATTTTTACAAATTGTAGATATGACCGATAATCATCATGGGAAAGTTAAAACCATAACTTTTGATAATGTACATGATTTTCAACTCGCAAAACTTTAATTTGACGCAGTATAAAAACTACTAAAGGACGAAGCTAGCCGAAATTTTTCAATTCGCAACCGGGACATTGACCGTAACACTTAACATTAGGTGCTCATCAAAATGAAAATCTATACAATTATGCATAGAGGTAGAGGTATATCTTACTTTGCAGAGTTTGTTTATCAACGGGGACATCGGGTCGGGAGTTTGTTTCGCGGACTGTTTCGATTTGCTATGCCATTCATTAAACAAGGAGCAAAAGCAGTAGGGTGACAAGCTTTACGAACAGGAATTCAAGTTGCGGGAGATGTGCTTGAAAACCGTCCTATTAAGGAATCATTAAAAACACGTGTTCGCGAAGCCGGTTAATCTTTAAGAACCAAAGCTGAAAATAAAGTCCAGCAGTTGCTTAGTGGTAGTGGTAGAAGAAGTTCCGTAAGAGTAAGGCTTCCGTGCGTATTGGACCACCAACATTAAAGAGGCGATGTGTTTGCAAGAAAAGGAAGAGTAGATATATTTTCAGTTAGAAAAAGTCGTTTCTTATCCCTGAAAGTAATGAATACTGTACGGATAAATTCGATTTAGTTTCTGTCCCTATGACACAAACTGCTATCGAATCATCTCGAATGGTAGTGTATCGACCAATTTTATCACTTTTTCCTGATGAGTCTATAGAATTTCTTGTGCCTGGAGATATTACATAATATATTCTTCCTGTACATATTTATCTTCGTGTCAAGTGTAAAGTAAAGGGGAAATGGAGATAATTGACAAGTAGCAGCAGAAGGGACACCAGCCGTTGTGGCAGATAATGTAGCGCCGGTGAATAATTTCTTACACGCAATTTTTTTTTTTAGCCAAATGGATGTTTCTTTAAATGATAAAATTGTTTCTTCTTCAAATGGTACGTACCCTTTTAGAGCATATTATGAAACTTTACTTAATTACTCTGAAAAAACAAAGCAAAACTCATTTAACCACTGGATTATGTTATAAGGATACTGCAGGGCATTTTAATAGTTTCAATGAAAATAATGTTGGTTATTATCAACGAAAATCTCTTTTGCTGGTAGCGCATTCATTGATATGTATGGACGACTTCCTACAGATATTTCTGGATCAAATCGTGTTCTTCCAAATAAAGTCAATCTTCGTATAAAATTAAGTTGTAATAAACAGTAGCCATTAGGCTTAATGGCTACTGAAGGTTCTTCAATTAAAGTCAAACGGGCAGACGTTATTCTTTATGTTCGCCGCATTAATATTTCTGCTGATTTAGCTTTACAATTAAATAGTTTTTTGACTCATAATACTGCAAAATTACCAGTGACTAGAGTTGAAACGAGACTACATCCTATTCCTGCAAATTTTGATTCGTATAATCTTAAATAATATATCTCTTCGAAATGTACCAAAGGGTCTCATTATAGGTTTTATTGCAAATACAACGCTGTACTACATTCTATGGACAATACCATGAAAATACCTTCCACTTTCAAAAGTTAATGCTAACATGTTGCAAATACAAGTTGGTTCCCAATTCCATCCTTCCACTTTTCTTACCCCGGGTTATGCTATCAACTATACGTTCAATGTTACCACACCCTGTAATCTGGAACTTGCATATTTCATGAAAATGTAAGTCATACGGTCACATATTCTGATTACCCTCATGGATATACCTTTTATGTTTCTATTCTTTCTGCTACTAATACTTTAGATGTTTCTACATGGGATGTTACTAAGAATTTTCCCGTTAATCTCCGAATAGGGCTCAGTCAAGATCTTTCACATTTTATTTTATGTATTATTTACGCTCGATTTGATTCCCTTATACAGGTTGATACGTATCGAAGTGTATATATGGATCATACCATGTAAAATTTAGTTTTGTTTGAGATCAACGATGAGATCTGTTGTATAATTTTAAGCCTTCGATTTTAATGAAGAAAATAATTTCATAGTCAAAAAATTAGCCATAGTTCATGCAGATACCAATGGTTTTCAAAATTGGTAACATCATTTTCCAATATCAAAGATTATCAATGGTTTAAGATATGCAAGCCAGAATGTATTTGTTTTAGAGTGCATAGAAGGCGAAGTAGAATACGGGGAAGTTAAAAACATACTTATAAGGTGTACCTCGCACAGTGAGTGTTTTCACTCACGGCAAAGCACGGTAAATTTTCCTAGAGTCTCTTCTACAAAAATTACTTATTAATTTGGAAGATATAGTGTCCGAAATATAATGCTTTAGCATTTCCATCAAGAACTGTGTTCATCATCTTCATCAGTTTGCAAGTTTTCGTTGTGTTTTGAAAGAAGCTTCAGTGTATGCAAACTATTTACCGTATTATCATCTACGTAGTTTTATTCTACCTGAAAACAGAACAGTGTATGAACCAATACTAATAAGTGAAAGTGATTCAGAAGTGGAGTGACGGAATTTTAAAAATTGTGCTTCAGGACCCTACTAGTGCAACTATACTTACTGGAATTTATTCAGTGGACAGTTCATCAAAACAAATTAAATATCCGGCGTAACTTATAGTGAATTTAAGTCCATCAACTTCCCTGGAAGACACTGAACTGCCATTTATATCGATAAACATGGACGGGGTCAATAGTTGTTGATAGCTGCGCAAATTAACCTAGTAAACCGATTGTAAAAGTTTTATAGCAAAATTTCAAATTATATCATTTAAACAAAACTCAAATGCAACACGAAAATTCCTAACTGTACGCACTATTCTTCCCTTGTATTTATTTATTTGTGTGCGAGAAAAAATGTAATTTCTACTTTTCGTACTCCGAATCTGCAAAAAAAATGAGATTGTAAAATCGTTTGCAAAAAATATTATAAAACCAAAAGATAAATGTAATTAAAGGTTTCTGCGTATAAACGTAAACCAAATCTTTTATTTTAAAAATTCATGAAAGAAAAGAAAAAAGGTAGAGTGCACAAATATATATATATATATTTCATAATTATACAATAGTTTTAAGAAGGTTCAAAATGTGAAATAAAAAAGTTAAAATGAAGGTTGCAACAATAAGTGGAGACTAAGTAACTACCAAGGAATCTCACATAGAAGATAATGATTAATCTTAAAATATCTAGAGGTTTGATACACCTCATTTCCAATAGTCACATTTTCTCAATCTGTTCCACTATCAAAGTTCAAAATCATTATTCAAATAATACATGAAAATTTTACCTTCCAGTTTGTATATCAACAAAACCAACGCATTATTTGCAGTTAAAGTGCATGTTTAGAAAAGCAACTCCTTCCCGATTTCATCTACACAAATAAAAGTTTACAAAGTTTATTCAAACAGAACGATGGGTTTTCCTACTATCTTTATTTACACTTACCGATATCGCACAATTTATATTGACCTTTTCATAAATTATTCTTGCAACAACATTTGAACATTCTGACCTCATGAAGAAAACATTCAATATGATTATCTTCCCTGTGAAAAATCAGGTTTCAAAGATTTTCAAAACTGCACGATGAAATGTAAGAGTCTCATTTCAAGTCTATTATCAATAATGTATTCTCATTTTCTTTCCATGCAAGCAAACAAGATAAATTTCGACCTTCACTACCAGATAACACATGCCACTCGTTCAGTCTTCATTAACACAGAATGGTGCGAGGTTCTTCGTCTTCATCACTTACCAACTTCTATAAAAATTAATTAATGAATAAAAAATAAATATTATTTATTTCTGTAAATGAAAGAAACTTAAGAGAATGGACCGGTATAAGATCTATCACATATACAACACTTACGTAAAGTCTAGACACTAGAGGGAGCACCTCAGGGGAATGGGGTCTCTTAGCGGAAGTTTCTGAGAAGGAAAACTTCCATGCTTTCAAATCTCAAACCAGTTTCTATGCAATACATATGACTCAGTGTTCGGTCACATGAGCGTACCGATAAAAGTTCAAATTTAATTAACTCAGTTCCGATCTGTCCAAATTCTACAAAAAATTGAGATCACCTGCATAACATTAAAAACAACGTCTTGTAAAAATGTTACAACAACGCTAAGTCCGAGAAAAAACTAAAATTGGATAATTGTTACACAGTAACTACTAACTGTCACTTTGTAATTTTTGTGGAAGTGATATGTCGTCTTTCATTTGTTGATCTCACTGTCGCAAGTTCTTATATCTTATACACTTTTTTTTAATTTAAATTTTTCCATATGAAGATATTGTATATGATGCAAATATATGTTATTGGTATTATATATGTTAATCAAATTTATTTGGTTTGTGAAATCCTTTTGTGTAATTTCCGTTACAAATAATTAAATGTCTTTTCAGCTTTATAAGACAACTTATTCAAATTTAAATAGGTTTTTGTATACTTTTACATATGTAAACTGTATAATTATATCTATTTTCTAATAATCAATTTCGGAATCCCTATATTCTAAACAAATAAACCTAGGTGAGAAATGTCTTCATATTTGAACTGCTGAAAACAAGCTAGCCTAAAGTGATATATCACACGACTGCGTTTCTAGTTGAATCCAAGATGGCGACTTTCTTGATGGCTATTGTGATTCTCATAGCTTTACCAGATTCATCTCTTCATCAATTGTCATTACCCAAAGGTTAGATTATATTCCAGCGGTTTTATCACGACAAGTGTCTTTATACGTATTCCTTACAATGTGCGAAAAGCTACAAATCGATATTTATTTTTAAAAATGTGCAAACTTTTTAAACATGTTGGGTCTATGGATGTCATTTTCGTGGATTACAGGTTAAAACCTAGTGAGAAAAATTATTTCATGTAAATATCGGTTATCAGTTGGGAAGATTCCCTCTTAAAAAGCAATAGAGGAAGAAAGCAGAAAGTGAGACTCGGTATTTTGAAATAGAATGATACGAAGTGATTCCAAATCACATTAGACGCCGATGGTGGGATATCACGGGAAGCAGGAAGCTTGAATGTTATCGGATGATAGTTATTGTGATACTAGATACTCAAGTAAGTCATATCTCTAAGCTTATTTAGTGACCTGTTTCACAGCCATCCCAGGGAAGACAGAGTCCCTGTCCATGTCCAGTTCTTATTAAAAAAAATATTCTCTACATCAGCTTACTTGTCATGTGAATGTTACAGCTAATACAGCTGAGAAGAGGTGGTATGCAAATATTTTTGCTCTATGAATAGACGTTCAGTGGGAAAACATTGTTCTTGTCCTAGGAAAGTCAATTTTGGAGGACCGTAGCAGAAGCATCATTTCACTGTTAAAAATATACGAGTGAAACACATTATTGAGCTACATTAACGTATATCCCAGTCTTATTAAAGTATAGCAGTAGATTTTCGTTATTTTTAAACAACTACGCAGTTCGTACGTCCAGTGGTGGCGTAAGGTAATCTGGGGCCCGCGGCAAGTGAACTTGAAGTTCGTTCGCGAACACAATCGTGAGCCCACTGCTACTGTTGGCTGGAATTCTTATTTTCCGAATTCCGAGCCATGCGGGAAAACTGGGCATCCCACGGGAGTTCACTTGCTAGGAGTAGAAATATATCTTCTCACTCACTCGTCGTTGCCTATAGTCCTATGCATAAGAATGATTATTCGGATTGTGCAGAGTCATCCTTAATAAGCCTTACAGTCAAGCACACAAGTAAGGGCATAACTATTGCATCACTGGCCATCATCGATGTGCTCCATCAATTAATTTTAACAAGCGATTATTCGCTTGTGGTGGCAACCGGCACGGACTCTTCGGCAGGTGGGGCCCGGGGTGAGGCACCGCTATTCCTCCTTACGGAGTCATTGCCTAGCCAAGGATAAGAGATTATAGGACTGCCAGCTCGCATAAGGGACAATAGTTTGAACTAAGAGCGATAATTGCATGATAGAGGGACCTGGTGACCGACAGGCAGAACTATCTACCGGTCAACAACCGTTCATAATGGATTTAGAACCGGGCTATCTTTGTCTTTGGGAAATGAAAAAAAGGAAATTGTTCTTTCATCTCTCAATATTTCGACTTCAGGAAGCAGTACAAAGTCTTATAATATGTTGACGTTAGTTATGTTTGCTAGCGGATTGCACTGTAGAATGTATAGTAAATGCAAATAATCTGAAATGTCGCTCCAACAACTTCAAGGAACCACAACCCTAAAGAGCAGCGGTCCTAGTCCTACTTCTGACGCTACACTGTTGTGGTGTGAGGCTTTCAGTGGGAGCGGACGCGTGCTTTCCGAACACGAACGATGTTCGCCGAAGTTCTTTGTTACCGGCCAACTACAAGGATTAGCCTAGTTCTTGGTTATAGTTCATCTGCCTACCTGAAGATGATACGACTATAGTTCGATAGTACTTCGAACTATAGTTAATACGTTCAACTCCCTACAGCTGGCGGGCGTAGTCCTTGGCCTAGCTCCTTATATGGTAATCGACCATTTCTTCCTTGCTGAAAAGTATCCATAGAGTTGGAATACACTTGGAGGTTTCCCTTCAACGCGACGACCGCGCCACCCGTGCCTGATGCCATAATCGCACTGTCAGTGCCCCTAGCGGCAATAGTCGAACATGAGCAGCATCAATATAGTAGGAGGAAAGATTCTTGAATGGGTATTCATACATTGTATGCTCTATGTATGAAAAAAAAACTGTTCGAAATATTATTTTTAAAAGGAAAATCGATATGCATATTAATACGCATTCCTACAGAAATTAGTTCTTGTTAGACAGAAGGATAGGGCAAGATACAAAATATTCTTTCCTCCTCCTCCTCCTCCTTATACTTGTTTTTAGAAAAAGTAAAAAAGAAGTTATATTTTCTCATATTTAAGACAGTGCGCTTGCTCACGTAAATGATAAGTGAAACGTCGAGTAAAATGATATCAGGCGCCATTCATCAGTATTTAGCATAACTGGAGAGCTCGATGCATATTCTACTTTGCAATATTTTTGAATTCTAAATAGGTTTATCGATAAATTGCAAATAAATATTGATTACTATAAAATGTCCAGCCAGTCAGCTGAACTTTACTTAATTGGGCTATCGATTTGATGCTAACTATTTATATTTCTTACAAGTGTGAGCTGTTTTTAATAAGAAACATAATGAGCAATCCATTATTGAATGCGCTATTCAGCTGTATTCAACACAATTGGACAGATCGACAAGGTATTTAAAAATATTACTATCCAGTTTTTTCTTTATTCTCAACTATTTTGTCTATAGTAAAGTGTGTTATTAATAAACAATGTCCATATTTTTATTTACCCCTTTCAGTGTTGATGTAGTGTGTATATACTTGCTCATTTAGTGTGTGGTAATAAAATATTACATTGTATGACTCGTTAAGCATGTTAATTGCTAAAATACTTAAAGTATTTGTGTGCTAGGCATGTTGAACAGTTTCACAAGCGTTATATTCGAGAAAAAACATCAGCCAGACATTACTAGGAACTGAAGCATATTGCACCCATGGCTCCTGAAAGGTTATCCCTTTACGTAAAACAAAAAAAATGAACCATTTTTCAATAAGTGATTTACATTAGAACCAACAGACTACCATATGTTTATGCATCTAAAGTCCGTGCAGGAGTACTTCATACATCAGGTCACTCAGTATTTGTTCCTTAATTTTTGCCACAAGAGGTTTAGCGTTGTCTGCTAACAGCAGAGAATCCATCTTATCCATGAACGACGTATGTTATACACAACTGTCGGAGAATTTGTCAATTTCTGCACAGTACGTGACAGCGATAATTGTTTTAACAAAAGGCAGGAACTTGTAAAAGACAACACTCAGTGGAGTCCACTACATTAACGACAAAACCTCTTGTGACGCCAACTTTGATTTTGGAAAGTGGGATTTCACCGATGTCGAACCACTTCCCACTTTGCTTGCGATTATCGTACATTTCTCATCACATAATATGATTGAATTTTGGAACGAACCAATATATTATTGCAGACGTCCACCCCTGCTCTTTGGGATGCTCCGTCAGTTCATACGGCAGCCAATGGTCCATTTTTTTTTCTTCAAATTTCCAATTTGTTGTAGATGGTGAGAAATGGTTGAACTATTCGGCAAATTCACTGACTGTAGTTTGTGGATTTGCCTTCACATATACATTTCATGCGTCGTTATCCACACTTGACGTGATACCTCCCTCATCTTGGAGACTTATCTTTGGTAGGAAATTTTTAAAACCTGCGCGTACTGTCCATTCTAAAGTTACCACATCATGAAGGGTTTTGCAGCCTCATGTAAGTTTGAACTCGTGCAACAAAATTATCCTAAATCAGACTGTTAAAATATGTTCTATGGCACATGGTTGACCATGTACGTCAAGGATGCATGATTCTGTAATATTTCAGGGTTTTTTACCGTACTTACTATTCTATTGGTTCCGTACAATAGGAAGCACGGATGGTTCAATGTGTACATTGTGCATTTCGGTCCTTGATAACTTAACAACCTCTGTCAGTCAACTGAAAAATAAATGTGGACACCCGAGTATTCGAAAATGAGTAATAACATTTATCGTTCAAGGTGGCTTAATGTAATAAGTAAATAAGCATAAAGAATGAAAAATAAAATACCTCAAATCGACTATTTCTCATGCAGCTAACTTGTCTTCTTTTCTGTAGAAAATTTCTTTATTTTAGGTCGTTTCGTTTTTTTATTTTCCGGAATGTGCTATCAACCACATATTCTATCCCTAAAATTATTACAGTATCTTTTTCGTTCATTCTACACTAGGTTTCTCAAAATGCGTAACAGAACCTTAGAAAATAAACCTAGGCGCACTGAGAGAAATTTACGTAGAAAATGTACGTATTTTCTACTCTTTTTGTTTGGAAATTAGTGACTGCTAGACTTTTTTACATTACAGAGAATGTTAAATTATATGGTATTTTTACGTACATTTTGTCCTTAATATTCTGTATAAAATTAATGAGGTCACTGATATTAACAGTAGTAATGAAGGGAGACCATTACGTGTCATGTTTAAAGCTCATATGGCATGGCCAAAATTATAGTATAAGACTGTTACTAACGCGGGTGTTTAGATATACCTCTGGGCAAACATGTAGAAAAGTCCGGAAAGAAGAAGAAAATCTCAGTCATGGACAGCACTGGTATCCTTATGTACAGACTCTATCACCAAGTAGATGGTGAAAGCTTCCATTCACTATTGCACAAATGTGGTGATGAAAAGAAAGGAACCCACTTCTTGAATGCATTATAATCCTTACGCATAGACTATTATCACCAAGGTAAAGCTTGCAGTCAGTAAGGACAAAGTGCGCAAAGAAAGAGAAAACCCTACGCCTACATTGTTCAGTTTTTATATACAGGCTCTTATCACTATTTCCTGTATTGCACGCAGTGGTGATCTATATTCAGTTGGCCTTTTTGCATTATTTTTGCTATTACATATTTTTTCGTGAGTAAAGTTTTCAGTGTCTACGATGGGATTTGAATATCTTACTCCCAGCGACGAGATTTTGAAGTCTGTTGCTGGAACCGCTCGGCTATGCTGATCTTCCAATTGTTTTATTATTATTATTATTATTATTCTTTTTGTGTTACAAAGACAATTGAGAAGCGTGTTTTCCAAAAGCTACTATATCCATGTTGGTTTTTAAAACTGGTTTTCTGTTTTTCATGTAATATACAGATTCCTGATTATATTTTGAAGCAAAGACAATGATGACAATCGGATAGAATACTTTCTCGTTCAAACTGACAACTAAAAAGTAAAATGGATATAGTAGCTTTTGGAAGCAAGCTTATCAATTTCTGAAATGAAGGTATCCATACAGACTTTAATCCAATGTTGGGGTAGCTTGTTGGACCTTATGTTTGAACTATAAATGCTACAGATGACGTACTACGCAGCACTGAAGAACTTTTCTATAAAAAGAACTCTGGCGGGCCGAAATTGGGTTGACATACGCAATTGGCTCGCCCCTTGGTGGAGATCTCTTGTGGTCCTACATTGGTTTTTAAACTTATACCGGAGTAGGATAGCTGGTAGTTGCACCGCGGATCCTACCATATTCCCAACCGTGAGACGTTATAGATGCCGAGTCAGTAGTACGTTTATACTGCACATCCCTTACATGCAATGACTGAAAGTTCATTCTCTGTACATATTATTGCAAAGTACAAAGTATTTTCCCTCTTTACAATCTACGAATGCATATATCTCACTATCATTCAAAATGTCTTTACTGGTATGATTTAATCCCTTACACAAGACATTTTAACATTTTGTTTTCTACGCATTGTAACGTCAGAAACACATTTTCTGGATTCTATCTCAATTTTCGAGCGCGATATACATTACTTTTGTCATAAAGTACGTACTTGATTACAAGCCTGTAATGTTTCCTTTTTTTAAAGACATTTTTGCCAAGCCAATAGGAAATGTTTTTTAAACATTATTGACTGGGAGGTTGCCCCTTGCCATAGACATTTATAACGTACTATAGACTTTTTGAACAAGACCAAATGCAGCACGCATTTTCGCATTTCCGTTCCTGTTAAATTACAATTATTATTGTGGTTTAGACTGCAGAATTTCGGACTTTAAGTCCTGAGGCTGGATGAAATCAACTTTACAAGTCTGTAATGTTAACTAGTCTAAACAATTTTTTCTCAGTACGCGCAATGGTGGTTAAAAAATTGATAGATAAAAAAATCACTCAAGTTTTTTAGGCTGCGCGCACTAGGAGATATTGCTTGCTCAGCATCGAAATGGATTTCAAATAAATAGCTGCATATTGTTGTGCTCTGATTTTCAAAAAAAGAAAAAAATCTATGTAAACTTGGAATTTTGGGTCATTTTAGTAACTAAGGATTCGGCCCGCCACGATTCCACTAGATATGTAGTCCTTAGAATTCAAAAACTTCCTTGCTCCCAGCCGGCATTCGAACCCAGAACCTTGGAGACACTGGCCTGGCGCCTGATATCACACGGCTACCACGGTGGGCTGCTCTTAATTTAAGATAAAGGAGAAAACGCGAAAAGTCATTGGATTCATCCAATTTTAAACCAGGGACTTGTAAAGAGGCAATGTTGGAAATTCGTTACATCTTTAAATTTGAATTTATTTGTGGCCTTTTGGTACCTTCATCTCAGGTCGTGATAGAGTAGGTAGAGGAAGAAGAAAGTATCGGCCAGGATCTTACTTAAATTACCATCCCAGCGTTTGCAGGTGAAAGCATGGAACACCGAGGAAAATCTGTCAGGATAGTAGGCCGTGGAGTTCGAAGCCGCATACCTCCCAATTACCAATCCGAAGTTCGCACCGTTACCGCCTGGACCACGGTGGCTGGGTCTTTGCATCTTTGAGAAAAGATAAAACGTTCTTCAATCATATCAGGATAGATAAGCAAGGTTTGTATAACTTGTTATTCGCTCTTAGTCATAGCATACCGTATACCAAAATGCTACTTTTCACTGGCCACATACCACAAGTGGGATTGGCTGTAACACTAAAGTACTACGACAATCTTCAATTATTTTATCCTGGGGCCTGGATTGATGCTAAAATCGTAATAAAAATGCCTTACGTGTTAGTCGATACTAAGTTGACTGTGAATAAGACAGAACAGAAAGACCGAGCGGCCGTAGCTCAGTTAGTAGATTGTTCTCTTCAAATTCGGGAGGTCCTGGGCTCTATAGGAGCGGCTGACCAACCCGGCTGAGATTGTTCCTCAGTCACACCATTCAAAATCCGGGATGGTACCTTCAAATTAGTTCGAGGCGGGAATAAGCCATAGTGCTGTTACCGCCCATACAGTTAATTGTATCTTATCCAATTTATGCCCCGGCCTACGTCTTTCCCTACCCTATTCCGTTTTAAGCAATAGATGCCTAAAGGTCATGAATAAATTGAAACAGAACAGTAAGACAGTACATTAATTGGTTACTCCATATATTTTTAGGAACAGTTACAATAAAATTATATAGTAAACGGCGTAAATTAGTATGGATTCGCATTGCACTTCCGTGCTTTTCGTGTATTACAACTAGCAAATGGTACACATATAATACAATACATTTAAATATAACATCGTAGGAAACCCTGCGTGAGCCAAAGAAGACAAAAGACCATAAATAAATTCCAATTCGTATTAAACCGTGGATGTCGGGGAAATAGCTTCGGGTTCCGTCATTTGAAGAGTAAATATAAATGTCATATTTCAAAATATTAGTTCCGAGTCTCTTCATTTTGTCTGTTTACTTTCTGGTCTTATTTTACTTAAAATATAAATAATTCAACAATGGACGATTACACACTTTTGTTGCAAAACACAGTACTAATGAAATACTTGTTACTGTCTAATTTGTAATTACTTCTTTCTGAGGGTACAAGCAATTGAGTTTCTATTGCGTGTGGAGAGGTTTAAACACATGTGTTCTATTTCTGTAAATGATAGTTTAATCACATCTGAAATGGAGCATGTTTATTTTTTTATCATGGTAATTTTAAAATTGCCAGTTCGAGCACTGTCATATAGAAATATGTGTTTCATTTTCTCAATTAAAAAATCACCCAGAAAAAGTTTCTAGTGCACTCCTAGACTAACTGTTCACACTACAAAATCACACTGCTTGGTAGACAATGCTTTCTTCTTAACAACATTTTGTATTGTCTTACGTGTCGTTTAACGCTTTGGTGTACAAATTCGAATATTTAACATTATCTGACTAAAATGTAAGGAACTTATAATGCAATATACATAGGTGTAAGCAAAGTAACGTTTTCCCATGCTTATTTTATATTAGATAAATGTATGTATGCGTAATTTTCACCTACTGCACTCGAACAAATCAGGTGATTTTAGCACTTGCAATCTCGAATGGCTATGTTTGATGTATGGATATAACAATTTTTACTTAAAGTGTCATTTTAACAGATTTTGCGTCTGTGTTTCATATGAATCTAACTGTTGTATACAATATGAAAAAAAAATGTGCAGTCCAGGAAAAAAGTATTTTAAAAAATAGATGCATCCTATACCAAGCGGCCATGTCACAATGGTTCAGTTCTAGTTTGGTTCTTGTCCGAGTTAGTTGGATGGTGACGAGCTTCGTTGTTGAACTGTTAGCTGGCTCTCTGCCAGTCATGGTGTAGTGAGGAAGCAATCTAGTTTCTATAGGTTTTTTACTGTTGGTGTTGTGTGTTTGGTGGTAATATTTCTTTCCAACTCTAGACAAGTGATATGGGAAACATTAATTATAAATCAAAAAGAAAAAAACACAGTGTGTGGAGAAATTAGTGATTTTCTACATAGGCCTAATATTACTGAAGTTCATGATTACTCTCCGACACTTTTAACCTCAATGAAAATGAAATTCAGGCGATAGAATGTTGTAATTACAAGAAAAATATACGTGAAAGCATGTTCTTTATAAATAGCTGAAAGATTAGTAAATTAATGTAAGGGAGAAATCTTCAAGCTTTCAGGAATTAGGTACATTCTACTGGTTTCCATTGAAATTCCATTGAAATAGTGATCGCTTTTACCATCCCCCTAGAATTACTCGACGAATTCTTAATAAAAATCCTAGAAGAATATGGTGATATCTCCCACGTCATCCAGCTTAAACGTCACCAGGACTTAGGTTTAAAGTTTACAACGGGTTCAGACTTCTGTTCTTTAAAAGTATGACGAAGAAAATCCCTTGTTTTTCTCAAAATAGCCAACTATAACATTCAACTGGTGTCAAACGATGGACAACCGAACGCAGACAGGATACTTTCCTAGAAAGTTTAGATAAGGAAAAACCCTCTATTGGATTTCACGTTTTTTCATACGGTAACTGAAGCTAGGAAGTGCATGGAAGACAAGGTCAAAGTCGTACTAGAGACTAGTGACGAACACCATCAGAAACCTCCTTCCCAGCTGATAGCGAATTCAAGCAACGAAGGGAGTGAAGATGTATCGGTAGCAAGTGACGTGGTAGTTGGAAAGCCCGTGTTAAATGAAAACGAAGTTCTAGAGTTTCATCAAAGTGTGAGTATTACGGATCAAATTCAAAATAATAGTGTCCTACTATTAGAAGATAATTTAACAAGGAAAGAAGAAGAAAAAATGAGAATATCTATTGATCAAGGTGATATTGTGCCGCCTGAAGGTGAAGAAGAGCATTTGGTTCCAACAAGTGAAGAGGAAAATGAATTGTCGATGTTAATGGAAGAAGAAAAACATTTCCAAACAGTAGGTCCATACACAAATACCTTAAAAGACAACCTGAGGTGAGTATTCCCTTTCAAACTTCTAGTTCTAGAAAACTGAAAGAAAAAAAAACAGTTAGAGCAAAATTAAAAAATCCAATTCCAGTGATTAAAATTAGTGTGATGTTGAGTGCTTTAACTGTGGACACCACAGAGAAAAATCTCATCACTATTACATGTCTAACCCAAGTCAAAGTTAAAGTGTGGTCTTTCTTCTTTAAAAAGAAACATGAACGTGATAAATATTATTTTGTAATAAATAATGGATATTATCCTACATAGGTATTTATGTTTTATCCGGTTTCCCCTTTTTAATCGAAGGGGAACATAAGGATATGTTTGATATAAAGGTACCTATATCACTGTTTCAGTGAAAGTAAAGGTAAAATAATAGAAATATCTTAAGTAATCAAATGTTTATGTTGCGGTCTTTCAAGAAATGCTTGTCACGACTTGCATATGAGAAATTACAAATACTTTAAAAACTACATGTGGCAAATCATGTCGTTTTTTTTTTAATTAGGAAAGACATTCAAGTTACAGGCTATTATAAATCTCCTAGTGGTAGAATATACATGCTTTTTGTATGAAAGGAATATTTTTTATAAATGTTTACCTTCCAAGTGGTTAAGTATTTTCAATGCAGAGACAATCTATGTTTAAAGAAGAAATAGCTGTGTTATACAAGGTATAGGTCCAAAAATAATTCTGATTGTAGACTTTAAATCGAGCTATGAATTAAATGTATCATCTTCGGACTATAACTATAGTAAAACCTTTAAAACACTTGTTGAAACCTGTAAGTTATGTGAGGTTTGGAAGTTTCCGTACTCTCACAGCCCTTTGATTACTTGTATGACGAGTACATGCCATAGCAAAATTGATCACATTTTTTGCACCCAAGACCTAATAGGTACGACTAAACAGGCTCAAGTTAAGAGATTCACTATGTCCGACCACCTGTTATTATTAAATGTATTTCGTCGGAATTTATCTTTGCACTTGCATGAGTCATACTCGTGAAAATTAAATTCAGAATTTCTAAAATGTGAAAGTTTTATCGATTTAACAAATGCACTATGGCAACAAGGAAACAAGTGTAAAAATTGTGGTAAAAGAGAAACGTATAATTTATGAGTACAAAATGTTTTCTAAAGAATATTTTCTAGATAAAGCAAAATTACTAGACTACAATCAAGCTTTGTTATCTGAATATAATAAAAGGACCATGAGAGACAGGAAGTTGTTAACTAAAGTTAAATACTGTCAAGGTAAAATAAAAACTATACTTGTATAAATAATCCGAACAAAAACACCAGAGATGCAAAAAGTGGAGCCAAGTTCTTTAGCCCTAAAAAGGTGTGAAATGGGAGACGGATGAGCCAAGTTCCTTGGTGACAGTATGTAAGAGGAACAAAGGAACTTCGCGCGAGCTGGCAACAGCCTTAGGGTTGGTGGCGGTGGACGTAGTGGGTTTTAGGATCCCCACCACCCTTATAGCTTGAGGATCATGAACCTTGCCACCTCGCACCAAGTTCCTTTCTTCCTGTTACATGCTGTCACCAAGGAACTTGGCTCATCCGTCTCCCATTTCACACCTTTTTAGGGCTAAAGAACTTGGCTCCACTTTTTGCACCTCTGGTGTTTTTGTTCGGATTTCACAGCTTTTTGTACGTGTATAATATATATACTCGCTCGCTCGGCCTCGTTTACGTCCTCGCCCCCAACTACGAGTTTTTGGGTACTTACGCCCCTTTATCGTAACCACTCTCCAGGACACTGTGCTTCAATGTTGCAGACTTTTTCCCATATCCACCACCCGTGGGAATGAGATATTTATTGAAACATAGGGAAGCTTTGCCATATTTATTGTAACCTACTTGTGATGATACAGCAAATTTGCTTCCTGCTGGCGGCCCTAAAATCCACCACCACCATATATATATACTGGGTTCGCCTCGCTCGGTGTGCTGCTCCAGAATTCCGTGTGCGCCCCAACTTCAAATTTTTTGGGCTACGCCCCCTTTATTGTGATCAGACTTTCTGGGGACAGTGCCCCATGCTGTGCAGACCTTTTCCAATATCGCCTCGGGGGCTGCACGCTCATAGCGGTGGTTTGATCCATTTATTGAAACATTTTCGTGATGGTACACCTTCATACCAAATTTCGTTTCTCTAGCTTCAGTGGTTTGGAAAATGGTATTTGGGCGGCTATGTTGAATTAAAGAAAGCGATTTTAAAAAAGTTTTCTTACATTGCCGTTACCTACTTGTGATGGTACACCTTCATACCA
>JAGDQP010000136.1:138590-206757 GCA_022664845.1 Lepisma saccharinum
GTTTTCTTAATTTGCTATCAATGATGTAGTTTCATACCAAATTTCACTGTTCTATCTTTAGTCGTTTAGGCTGTGTATTCTTTGAAATTTTAGGTTTGGCGGCCATTTTGAATCCAAGATGGCGACCTTTTCAAAATGTCGGAATTTTTCCTTTATCTACTTATCATCCTCTACCTTCATACCAAATTTCATGTTTCTAGCTTACTCCAAACACCCTAAACAATATGATGAGTGAGTGAGTGAGTGAGTCAGTTAGCCAAAAAATGTGCAATTTCAGGGGTCCACAACTAGAACATAGTTTGAGATACGAATATGAAATTTTGTACATCTGCACATATTTACCATATCTCCTTAACGACAAAATCTCATATTCCTATCTTTAACATCTTTTTTCTTACGGGGCCCCCAAATCGTCGATTTTGCTATAAACTCTTGTTCCTGTATAACATGCTTCTGGCAGTGCTGACGTTTTCTGACGTGAAGAACTTGGCTCATGCACTGCCGTGCATGTTGATATGGACATCAAAGAGACTAAAATATGTAAAATGTGGGATCTATGAGACTGTAAATTTATCTAAGGTTCGTATAAATAAAAACAAAATAATAAATTTATAAATAAATTCCAAAATGAAGAAAGTCAAATATTAAGAGGTAATGATATATATATGAAGGTACAGCTAAACAATACAAAAATATCTTTAGTGATAAGGCTGACAATAACTTTTACGATATATTAGAGGAATTCAGTATCGATAATTTGGATAAAATAAACAATGTTGTAAAAGATAACTTAAGAAAGGATTTTACAGTAGAAGAAATAAAAGAAACAATAACTCAAATAAATAAAACAGCCCAGTGGATGGGATGGGGGGACGGGTTAGGGGGCCAATGGGCAGTGAAATTTCAAGAACAGCTATCGTACGATTTAGTTAAAGTGTATAATTTCTTTTCATGTAACCGAAAATAGGTGGAAAATGTTTCACCTCTATTGGTATCTTGTTTCTGAAAAACAAAGTAGTGCCCCCTATAAAGAAACATCTAACTTACGTTTGATTCATTTGCAGAACGTTGATAATAAAATTTTGCTGAACTGAATAGCTAATAGAATGCTCCTGATGATGAAAAATAGTCTTCATAGATGTCAAAGTGGAGTTAGAGGTACAAATGATATTTTTATTCTTCTATCCTGCATTCGAGACAGTTTGATTATGTCAAAAGGGAAGGATGGCATACCCTTCCTATTATTAAAAACCGATTTTCAACTCTTTCACGATACTGTAGAACACAACTTTGTAAACCAAGTAAAGAAGGAAATGAATTTTCCACAAAAAATTATACATTTAATAAAATGGATATATAGTAATAGGTATGTCAGAATTTCCATTAATGTAAATATGAATTACAAAATAAAATTAATCGAAGTCTCGTACAGTGATGCCCTACGGTTTCCTTGACGTATGCCATAGTTATGACTCCGTTGGTAAAAGCCATATATAATTCTATACAGAGGTTTAAAATTTTAAAATGTCCACTTCCTATACAGATGATAATAACTATTTTGTGAATTCTGATAAGAATTTTATTACGGCTTTCAAATATCTTGAATTTTTTTGAAAATTTTCTAGTATCAAGATAAATCAAAGCAAAACACAAGTGATCTTGTATTGATACAACCCTATTATCAAAAATGAATTTGACTGACAATATGAAGATTCTAAGTTTGACATGGAATATGAATGTCAAAAATACTATAGAAAATAATCAAAAGAAATTGATAGATCTAATGGTTAAAGACCTAAAAGGAATGTTTGTCATCTTATTTGGACAGAGTTCATTTTGTGAATATATTTGTGTTTAGTAAAGCATATTATTTCATGCAAATAATCCCATTTCAAAATGTATTTTAGATCCAGGTAGCAAAGTATGTCCGATTTTTCATATGGCACAAGTAAATGATACGATGTAAAAGAGAAATTTTAAATTTGCACATTGAAAAGGGAAGCATTGGATTAAAAACGATAAAAACCAGGCTTGTGTACTTCTCACTAACCGCATATCAAAAATAATTTCTGAATATAGAGAAAGTTTATCTCACGATGTAATGATGCTAGTGCTAAAGAAAAATTGAAGTCGTTGCTCCTATCAACATTCAGTCTATATTGCCTCCTATGGTATACGCCGGCCAGGTGACCGAGCGGTCTGCGTCAGTAGGCCATCGGCTCGAAGGTCCCGGGTTCGAGTCCCGGCAGGGGCATGCGTGTGGATTTTAACACTTAACCGCTAAAGGCGAATCGTGACGGGCCGAAGTCGAAAGTTACTAGACTGGCCCATATAAAAATAAAGTTTGCCAAAGTTTATCCTATGGTATATTTCAATAATATTTTTATAAAAATAGCTTATGCCTTAATAAATAAAACAGGGAACGAAAATTATACTGTAAAACAGATTTATAACTATATTAAAAAAGAGGGAAAGGGTAATAATATAATTAAGGTATGAATATTGGGAAATATATGGAAATAAAATTGGCCTCGTTAAAATAAACTTGTTTGAAGAAGAAATGAGTAAATCTGATTTATGTATAAAATGTAACAAGCCTGAATCATTATATCATCACTTGGTAGAGTGTGAAAACAACCTTCAAATATGGGAGAAATTCACTCAGATAGTGAGGAGAATAACTAGATGTCAAGGAGGTGTAATAAATGTGAAAAATGTTTTTCAAAAATACCTGTTTTCCAGCAAGACGTAAATTCTTGTCGTGGTTGTCTGCCCAAACTTTTTATATTTTGAAGAGGGAAAAGCAGTGTTGAGATATATAATGGTATATTGTATACCTTAAACTCTCTTTTTTATCTATATCGGAGATCAGAAAGAAACAATACGCTCACTATTATCGAGGCTTATATTGAGTTCAAATATTACTTTGATTATTTGGTATATCTTCACTAGTAAAAAGAGTATAATTTGTATTTTGACTTAGATCAGTAAAGAATTTTTAAAAAATGCAGAGCATTGGCTTAGCATTCAGGAACTTCTGTCTTCAATCCCAGCGGCTGACCATCCTAAAAGATCTTTTTCCACTGTTTTTCCTATCACACCAGGCAAATACCGGAATGGTACCTTCAACTTAGGCCCTGGCCGACACCTTCCCATATCCCTTCTCCTCTCCTATTCCGACCTGAGCGTTAGAGGCCTAAACGTCATTAATAAATTCGATTTAATCAAGCACGGCATATATAACAATTAATTACACTTCAGTAACGAAACTCATTTAATGAACCATGGTATATAGTGCTATTAGGTGGCATTTATTTCAGTAGCTCACCGATCATTCCTAATCCTTTCAGGAAAAATATTAATGAGAGTTTGTAAACTGACAGAAAATTGCTGTCTCCTTTAACCACATGCTCCTTAGACAAACTTGACATTCATACATAAGTCTACTCATCGGACATCTCGACTACACTTTTCATGAGTTTGCCTTAGTAACATCACGAGAACGAAGGAATTGTGATTTACAAACTAACCAGGCTCATCTCTTTCACTGATTGTTTCTGCTTGTGAGACTGTAAAGAGTTATTATTCAAACATTACATGACCTCATGCTTTTTGATTAGGCACATTGCTAAGATAATTTCAATCAACGTTTTGAACCTATTTTTGACGATCTTACAAATATTTGCATCAGGCCTGGTAACAGTGCTTAATAAATAGTTAACAAGTAATGAACTTAGAGTACATTTTAAAAGTAGAGAATATTCTAACCTTAGATCGAAGAGCAAAGTACAGATTTCAGCTAGTATTTTTACTGAATTACTAGTCATAGTTGTTGGCTAAAATTTTGTAGGGTAGTTCAGCGAAAAGCATTTGAAAAGAAATTTCTTTTAGCTTTAAGTAGCAAAGCGACACATAACGCTCTTTTAGATTAATTTAATCATTATTCACGTTTTAAACGAGCTGATGAAGCTTTTAAGGAATGGACCTAAAATCGTTTAGTAAAGTGGCCTCAGAACCACTGCATTCAATGCATTCCGACTGTAACTAAACACGTGACTACGCGACAGAAAACGAACCTCTCGGCCATCTTGAAGTATCTTCTTGCGGAGAAACTCCACTTCAATAAATGGCTTATTTAAAACACAAAAAAATTCAAGATAATATAATCGTTACTTGATCACATAGATATTTATGAACATTAATATTATTCCTTTATCGTGTACTTAATTCAAAATATTCCTTTGTTGTTTAGAAGTGTTCACCGGTTTGACACAAAATTCATGTTTATAACCATATGAAACTATGAGAATGTATTTAATAACTTATGAGTTATGTCCGATATTATTTGCGAAGCTGAAAATTGTTTCCGTTTCAAAACAACAAAACATGGCTGTGTTAGTTCAACGCTTTTCGATATCCCAGGACGACCATCATTTTTGTGGTAAACAAACACAATAAACGGTGTTGATTCCAGTAACTAAACACAATGAATGTGTTGTCAGTGCTGGTTTAACACAATGGAGGGTGTCATACTAGCACTGACTCACTGTTGAAACACACAAAAATGGTATTGATTTAACGCAAACAAGTGTTTGTTGTACTGGTACAACGAAAGTTTTGAATTACACCACTATTATTTGCAGTGTAGCACTAAATTTATGATTTGATGAATTCAATTCAGCAAACATTACAGAAGTTGCGAGAAAGCAATTTTTAGATCTATTGAAACCAAAGCAAACTTCTCAATTTTGATTAACATGAATCAATATTTTCTATTTCTTCTTCAGTATGAAAGTGTTATCAATAAATTCTATGTTTGGATTTCTTACTGCAAATTGAAGAAGTACAAACGATTCTCCAAAATCAGACATAGAACCTTCAAACAGATGGAACACTTTTTCCTCTTTCTGTAAGATTAAAATATTGTAGTAAAGTTGAGAGTTTTCTCATTTTTAATATCAAAATCTGATTCATAAGTTGTTTTCTCTCTGCCTGTTAAGATTTTTTACTTTGTTTCAGATATACAATAATTTCACAGTTCGTTTGAAACGTTTCTCCTCGTTGAGTATATAACGAACAAATTTAAGGTTAATATTTCGAAAGGAAACGAACTCCCTTAGTTCAATTCGCACAAACACAAGTTTATTAAGTGGCTACATCGCTCTCACATTTATATGTTCGTTTATCTGACACATTGTAGAAAAGCAATATCATTTTTCATTTCTCAAAATTCTTTTGCTAAACCATTGAAACCTATTTTTTCAACCGTTAAACGCTTTCTTAACGTTCATTCATGTACGTATAAACAAACATTTGTGCATTGGTATGTAAGCATATGGGTGCAAACCATGTGTTACTAGAAATGAAATATTATTATTGATATCAAATAATACCACGACCTTTTCCAACCAGAAACATGTTTTTCATAACAAAAACAGCACGGATTAACTGTGAAATTGCAATAGAATGAAGACGAACCATAAAATCCATCCGGAAACGCAAACAGCTATTTCCGTTTCCTGCATGAATCAGCAATATGGGCGGGAAGGAGGGAGATGAAAAGAGCGATTTTACTCTCATTTATTGAACAAATGCCTGATTTCATTTTATTTTGTTCCGGATTTCTCGAAAGCAGAGGAGAAGAGAAAAAACAAAGCTTTTAATCCTTCATGGTTCAGAGATACAGTCATAAATTTAGAACTGAAATATCAATTGTTTCTCGTAACGGCTGTATCCAGAGCTCTTTGCATGATTACCGAAACAAAAGCATTATTCGCTGAAACAATTTTTGTGTTCATCTCTAAGTAGATGGAAAAATTTTATGGAAACGCCAAACTAAACTGGATGAGTTAACCTAATTTGAATTTATTTCCTTTTTAGTTATCATATTGTTCTACAACTGTTATAAGTTTCAAGGGAACCGTTACGCCAATCCAACAATACATTCACATGCTTTGTGCTGAAAGGGTCTGACTTTCATTCTTCTGACTAGACCAATTATTTGAATACGACACCATTTTAACACGAAAAAAATCACTCTGGAAAAGTTATTATTTTGCAAAATTGAGGAAAACTTTCTACCTTGTACCGAGTAGAATTTTCTTCATAAATTAGATATTTAGGCCTACATTTTTATTTTATTTCAGTTGAAAGTAAGTTACGTCATCTTCAAACAAACGTATTTGTTATTTTAAATTATAAGATATAAATATCATATTTGGAAAAACATATTTACCTTGTGCACAGATTAGACTTCTTTTTTTTTCGAATACATTATATGGAATATATTTTTACAGTGTATAAGAAAATATTTTGCAATTCAAAACTGAATATTTTCGTTAATAATAATATTTATAAAAAATAATCATGATACACTCGACATTTTGTCTAACGTGCATATGAACATTCTTCACGAAGAGAGAGGTGAGAGGGAACTGGTTTGCAACATTCTGTTTGATTCTTTCTCTCCCTCTCGTTCTCAATCATATGTCTATTTGAGTAACTATATATCAATCTGTCTGTAGTTGCTAATGACGATTTTCCGCAGTATCTGCCCCCATCCCCTCCTTCACTGGAAATTAGTATTGCTCAAACAAAAATGCCTGGGATAAAGTATGGTTGAAGAATTAGTATTACACCATATTTTCGACTCTTCTACTGATTTTCCGTTTGCCCTGGGGAGCAATTGGGTATGAGATTCTAATAGCCACGATGTAGAGCAGTCGGTAGATTGCTTGTCTTCCAATCGGAGGAGCCAGCTTCTACTCCCAGTGACAGCTATCATGACGGAGGTATATTTCCTGGTTTCGACCACACCGGTAAAATGTTGGCATGGTAAATTAAATAAGATCGCAACCAATTCCTTACAAAATCTTTCTACTTCTAATATTTTGCCAAACATCCAGCGAAAATCGGTCGAAATTATATTGTGTTTGGAGATCGTAAAATAAATAAATTATATCTGTAATTGTTGGAATTTTTAAAAATAAATTGGTAATATTGAATTTGCCAAAGCTGTGCGATTTGACAAAGATAGTTTCAAGTTCTATACCTTTACCAGAGAATTAGTTAAGTATAGAGAATTTATTGCATGTGGGGGGGGGGGGCTTTCAATAGCCTTTTTTCTCATAGAGTTAAGCGAATGAAGTACTGCCTGGGAATCGTTAGTATAAAGAATCTTATTCTTTATAATGTTAGGGAATACTCTTGAGAGTAAGGAAGATGTTACTCTTTCTGTCGCGAATACTACTCTGTCCTTGTGATTCTAATATTTTATACTTGTTGACTGTTTCGATTAAACATTATTGCATCAACTTTATCACTTTTCTTTGGTAATCAGCGTAAAAGCAAATAACTTCCAATCTTTGTTTATGTTGGCTCCATTATGATACTTAGGTATATGCACTGTTATTAATGAGGATGTTACGAATGGTAAGGTATCTATGTACGAAGCGATATTGTAGACTGCATAAATGATTTGTTCAATTATTTGTAAATATGATTGCTATTCGTTTATAGATAATTGAAATAGCTTAGTTTTCTATTACATACTCCTTTAGTGCTTTTATCTTTTCCATGGATTTATGTTTTTGTTCTTCAGAAGTATCTCACTGAGTAGTTTTCTTCTTAAGGACAATGGAATTTCTGAAGACCCTAAATAAGCTAAAATATTTGACGTGCTGGACAGTAAACCTAGCCTTTTGAAGAAGCTTTTTGAATTACGTCTAAAACAAATTGAGCTCATTATTTAAGGCATCGTTTCTCAACCTTTTACATTCTATGACCCCGTTTTATCATGTCGTCTTCCCGGCGACCCCCAAAAATATGACATTTCAAAACATAACATTTCGATTTGCTGTATATGATCATAAATATACTAATTATATTATCCAAAACTACAACAAGAAAACTTAAATGAGTTCTTTGAAAATATTAGTTTTAACCTACAAAACGCTAGTTAAATTTAGTTCTTCACCTCCTCTCCGGACCCCCTTGCACACACCCACGTTGAGAAATAATGGTTTAAGGTATTTGCTATAGTTACAACGGTATAATCTATTATTGAACAACAGGAAGTATTCTTGTATTGTAATAGCATACTAACTGGAGAAACTCTTCATTTCGTTGTTGATATGGCTTCATTGTTAAATACATTATATCCTTTTTTCTTTAAATTTTGTATTACATGTTTCTCCATTCCTTTATGATGTAAGAAAATTTCACTAAGTTGTAGGGTACCTTGATATCCTAGTGTATTTCGTATGCCAGATCACTATGGATTACCTATTTGCTTAAAATCTTCTTCACATTTAGCATTATATACCTACCATATGGGTCCTTCCGTGTGAAATAAACTAATGTTGTAGCCTCTAGAAGGATATGCATGCAATTATGTGTTGCTGGCTAGCAGACATGGTAAAAGGGGTTGGCAGAATAAAATATGTTGAGAAATCCTCTCTTTTCTATATTGGCCCATGTGTGAATAATCCAAAATGAAAACTTGAATCTGCGTTTTTTTTTTTCTGAAAATCTTACGTGCTTGTATATCTGCAACATGGCTGTAAGTGCTTTTGTAGCTATAAATTTACACTAATAACAACAGTCGAATTGTTAATATCAATGAAGCAATAACGAAGTACATGTCATGAATATAACTGAAACCGCTGATAACATTAACAAATAAAGTATTTTTTTTTTAATTCAACACTATATAGGATACTAGTGTGTGGTTCTTTCTTATAAGATGGCCGCCACTATTTTGGTAGAGAATGTTAGATAAAGTGGTCTATTTATTAACAATAAAGTAAATAAGCCAAACTTTACCACATCTAATTTTCTCGTTATAGTACAAAAAATATACTACACTAACCTAACTTAACCTAACCTAATCTTCTTGATGGACAGAAAACGGGAAGGAACCCAAATGTATTAACAAACTAGTTAACTTTATTAGTTCGGGGACTAAGTGTAAAATTGAGCATTTTATATGTAAAAGCGTTAAAATTGGCATATATGTAAATCATAACAAACTAGTTACTTTAAGCGTTGTAGGTATTCGAACCGTGCGCCCTGATCCCCTATATTGGAAAATCACCGCCAAATCAGTTTATTTTTACAACTTTTCAGTGAATGGTTCTAATTTAATTTTGTTTTCTTTAAATTGTTCATCAATTACTTCTATAAATGTAAATTACAACCAACTAGTTATTCTAAACATTGTAGGCATTCACACTGTGCACCCTGAGTCGACATATTGGAAAATGGCCGCCAAATCAGTTTTTTGGCTATAACTTTTGAGTGAATGGTTCTATTTTGATTTTGTGTTTTACTAAATTGTTCATCATTTACTTTTCTAAATGTAAATTATCAAACTAGTTATTTTAAGCGTTTTAGGCATTAGCAGCGTGCGCCTTCAGCCGTCATATTGAAAATTAATTTTCAAAAATTTTCTTTCAGGGGTATAAATTTTGAGTGAATGAACCTATTCTAGTTTTTGTTTGATTAACTTGTTCACCATTTAATTCTATAAATATAAACCATAGGAAATCAGTTATATTAAGCATTAGGATCCTACTCTTCACTAGTCATGCACTCTGAGTCGCCACATTGGAAAAATAGCCGCCAAATTAAGTGGTTTTTTTTATAACTTTTCAGCGAGTGGTCCTCTTATAACTCTATTTTCTTGAGTTGTTCATCATTTAGTCCCTCGAAAGAAAATTATAACAAACAAGTTATTTCAAGTGTTGTAGACATTGTAGTATACACTCTGAACCGCCATTTTGGAGAATAGCCGACAAAATCTGTTTGAGGCTATAACTTTTAAGCGAATAGTCCTATTGTAATATTCTTATTGTTAAGTTGCTCATCATTTCTCAAATTTAACCAACTACTTATTTTAAAGGTTGAAGGGATTTGCAGCTTTTATTCTGAGCCGCCATATTGGGAAAAACTGCTCAAATCAGTTTTCTGAATATAGAATCTTAGTCAGAACCCTGCAAACCCAGATCTGAAGATGGGTCTGTATTCTTTGCCCGGCCCGGCCCGAATCTTGAGCCGGACTGAGAACGAGCCGGGCACAAATGGGCAGAGCTCAACAGGCCTGAGAACAACCAAGTCTGATAATTCAAGTCAATGCTTCAATATTCAATGGAAAATGATCGATGTGTCTTCATAACATTGAAGTTTCTATTTTTCCTTCTCGAATGGGAAAATCCTGTGAAAGGTTACCCAAGGTTTTCGTTCTATATCTCTATTCTATTTGTCTATTTGTTATCTGTGCTTCCTCTGTCCATAAGAAATTATCATGTTTATTATATAATACAGCTCATGGACTTAAAAGTCTTATACTGCACTCTTAATTGCTCCGCCTTATATATATATATATATATATATATATATATATATATATATATATATATATATATATATAGATAGATAGATAGATAGATAGATAGATAGATAGATAGATAGATAGATAGATAGATAGATAGATAGATAGATAGATATTACTTCTAATACTACTGTTACTATTACTACCAGGTGTATGCATGTTTTTGCCTTTTTTTTGGAAAAGAAAACACGTAATGTTCAAGGGAAATTAACTTTGTTTTATTCAAAATATTGGCCATCGGCTTCTACACATTTCGCCCATCTTTCAGGTAATTGATGTATACCATGCCAGAAAAACTGCTCGTCTTTTGCGGCAAACCATTCGTCGAGCCATTTTCCAACGTCTTCGAAATTGCTGAAGTGCTGCTCGGCGAGAGCGTGCCCCATTGATGCGAAGAGGTGATAGTCAGATGGCGCCAGGTCTGGGGAGTACGGCGGGTGCGGAAGGATGTTCCATCCAAGCGATTTCAAGGTGTCTTTCACTGGTTTTGCTGTGTGAGACGGCGCATTATCGTGTAACACAATCAGTTTGTCATGTCTTCGGGCCCATTCCGGTCGTCTTTCGATCAATGCGTGATTTAAATTAATCATTTGATGGCGATAGCGTTGTGCATTAACGGGTTCGCCTTGCTTCAAGAATTCATAATACACAATACCGTTCTGGTCCCACCAGACACAAAGCATGGTCTTCTTGCCGAAGCGATTTGGCCTTGGTGTTGAAGGACCGGCTTCGTCAGGTGAAAGCCACGATTTTCTCCGCTTCGAGTTTTCAAAATAAATCCATTTTTCGTCACCCGTCACAATTCGACACAAAAAGGATTTTCTTTCGTGGCGTTGAAGCAGCATTTTACAAGTGACTTTGCGATTTTCCATTTGACGTTCATTCAAATCGTGTAGGACCCATTTACCCAGTTTACTGATCTTCCCCATTGCTCGTAAACGTCTGCTGATTGTTTCTTGTGACACATTTAATGCTTTTGCCAATTGCTGTTGAGTTTGAGTTGGGTCATCCTCCAATAACACCTACAATTGCTCGTTTTCGCACTTCTGTGGTCTACCAGAGCACGCACTGTCTTTCACATTGAAATCACCACTTTTAAATTGTCGAAACCCTGTCTCACATGTTCTAATCGATGGAGCGTGTTCACCATATGCCTCTATCAGTACACGATGACTTTCAATAACCTTTGATTAAATAAGAAAAGCAATGCGTGCCGCAAATGTTCTTTTTCAGGCACAAACTTCGACATGATCACTGAACGATAAAACAAAGACGCTAGTGTTTGGCGGACTCAGCTTGTGTGTGTTTGTAGTTTAATGTCAGACGAACAATATGACGTATGTGTCAAATGAATACGCTGCGTACTTTTCGCTGGCGCCATCTCTTACGTAAACCGGAAACTACTTATGCATACACCTGGTAAGTCACTACGGATCCCACAATAATAGCTGAAGCATTTAAAAACTATTTTTTAAGAAACTTCACTCTTAATAGTAACAGCTACGATACTGATCACGCTCAAGTACCGCACAATAGGTATACCGAGAGTATCCTCGATAGATGTAATAAAAGCCATAAGGAAATTGAAGGCAAGATCGGCTATCGGATCTGACAATATCTCCAACTATATTATAAAAACTTGCAGCAATTATTTAGCCCCTGTGGTTTCAGGGATCTTTAATAAATCCTTAGAACTAGGTCAGTACCCAGAAGTATGGAAGAAAGCTTTAATAATTCCTATACACAAAGGTAGCAGTAAGATAAATATTGAAAACGATAGACCTATCTCAGTCCTAAATGGATTTGCAAGAGTTTTCGAGTAAATTATAGAAGAACATCTTAAATTCAACCTTAAACATGTGTCTCATGATAATCAAAATGCATTTCTAGCAGGTAAATCTATAGTTACAAACCTGAGTCAGGCTACTCATTACATACAAGGGTGCATACAAAGAAAGGAGCAATGAGACGTAATATATTCGATTTTCCCAAAGCTTTTATATACTCTATATTGCTTGCAAAGTTGAGCAAGATGGGACTATCACCAATTTATGTAAAATGATTTTCCAGTTATTTGCATAACAGAAGTTTTCAGGTAAAACTTAACAATGCCTATTCTTCTACAGAAATACTAAGAAACGGCGTACCTCAGGGCTCCCCTTTGGGCCCATTACTGTTTAATATATTTGTTAAGGATCTCTGTACCACGGTTTCTTATGCAATCCCTATTATCTATGCCGACGACTTGAAGTTATTACGGAGGGTTAAAAATAGAACTGACATTCAAAAAATACAGATGGATATCAATAAGGTAGACAATTGGTGTAAGCTCAACAGAATGCAAGTTAACACTAGTAAGACAAATTTTATAAGTTATACTCATAAAACAAATTATATGTTTAGTAAATATACATTGAGGTCTGATAGCATAGTGAAAGCTCACACGGTTAAGGACTTGGGAGTGATATTCGATGATAAACTTAAATTCCAAGTGCATCTTACTGTTGTCACAAAGGGTTGTAAGAAATTAATTGGATTTATATTAATCAATGGGGTGAAATTGCCAGAGCACAAACATATATTCTACTGTACAAGGTTCTTGTAAGAACTAAGCTGGAATATGCTGTTAATATCTGGAGTACTGACACTAAAATATACACGGAAAAAGTTGAAGCCATTCAAAAATTATTCATAAGAATGTTATGCTACAAATGTAAACTTTCTTACTATAGATACAGTTACAATGAATGGTGTGAACATTTACAATTAGAACCTTTGTACATAAGGAAAAAAGAAATAAAAAGTAAATTAATAGACGAGATCTTAAATAAGAAAATTCAATGTAAATATTTTTTAGATAATTTAACAATTCAGGTATCTATGTATTTTACTAGAAGGCATAATCTTTTAAACACAAAAGATAAAAACAAGAATTAGCTGAATAGAATGGTTGACAGTTTTAATGAACTTAATCCAAATTAGTTACACTCTAATTGTGGTAATCATAACGCAAGTTTTATGTACAAGTTGTAAATATTTTATGGTGCAATGTAATGATCAATGTTATTTTATTTTTATTTTTTATTTTCAATTTCTGCTTTCCCTCAAATGTATTTTTGTAATTTTATGTAGAAGACTAGTGTTGTATAGACCTATGGTCGATCACAACACTTTAATAAACTATTCATTCATTCGTTCATTCATTCATTACTAGTTGTAGTGCTAATTCTACTGTTACTGCCACTGCTACTACTATTACTACTACTCATATTACTACTAATACTACAGCTAATACTACTACTACTACTATTACTATTACTAATACTACTGCTAATACTTCTACTTTCACTACTACCACTAATACTACTAATAATACTAATACTACTACTAACACAACTACTAAAACTACTGCTAAAACTACTAATAATAATACTGCTTCTACTTTTACTACTGATAATACTATTAATACCGCTGGTACTACTACGACTATTAATTCTACTACTACAAATACTACTGGCAATACTACTATTACTATTAAAACTACTGGCAATACTACTACTACTATTAAAACTACTGGCAATACTACTACTACTACTACTACTATTAAAACTACTAATAAAATTTTACTATTAATATTACTGCAGTTATAACTACTAATACTACATCTATTACTACTATTAATACCACTACTACTATTACAGCTAACACTACTATTACATCTGCTATTAGTAATACTACTACTATTACTACTTGTACAATTATTACTAATACTACGGACAATACTATTACCAATACCATTACTACTGCTAATACGACCATTATTGCTATTACAACTGCAAATACTAATATTACTGCTAATACAACTTCTACTATTACTAATACTACTACTGATACTACTGTGAATACTGCTACTAATACTACTTCTACTTTTACTACTACTACTACTACTACTACTTCTACTTTTACTACTAATATTACTACTACTAATACTAATACTACTTCTACAAGTACTACTACTGAACTACTACTACAATAGCATTACTAATACTAACGCTACTGTTAATATTACTACTATTACTACTAGTACAAATGTCAATACTACTGCTAATACTAGTAATATTAGTGTTAATACTACTTTTTCTGCTACTACTAATACTAATACTGCTGTTGCTACTAATACAAATACTACTGCTAAGACTACTACTACTATTGCTACAACTATTACTACTGCTATTGCTAATACTACTACTTCTATTACTACTTCTACAATTACTACTATTAATACTACTACTGCTACTATTACTTTACTACTACTACTATTACTACTACTAACACTACTACTACTAAAACTACTACTGGTGGTAGTACTTCAAATACTAATACTGCTGCTGATACTACTACTACTTCTATTACTACTACTAATTTTGATGCGGATACTACTACTAATACTGCTGCTAATACTACCACTACAACAACTCCTGCTACTGCTTCTGTTACTACTACTAATACTATTACTAGTACTTCTAATATTACTACTGCTGACTACTGTTACTACTACTAATACTACTATTACAAGTACTTTAATTAAATAGCCACCGGCGTTTCAGACCGAAATGTCCTGAGTCTACCCCAATGTCCATCTGAGTGACGGCTGTGGGGTCAGCCTTGCGCGTCACCGTGATCATAGGGGTATTCGGGGTTGTCTAGACCAAACTTATTAAAAATTGTTTCATCACTCGCAAAATGTAAATTATGTGTAGTTAAGAGCTGTATGCGCTGGCAGTTTGCACTCTGAAGCTATATTGAAAAACAAACGTCTCATTTTTGTTAAAAAAAACGTCACACTACCTTATTACCAATTGATCGCAGAGCTCTAACTCTGAAAACAAAATAGGCTTCGTACTTCTAAGTACTAAAAACACACATACACTGATGAAAGAAAGCAACGAAGCTCTGTTAAAATAAGTAAGCAGGTAATTTTAAATATTAATTCTAGAAGAAATATAAAATATTTCTGTAAAAGATATCTCAGGTTTTCTGGTTCAACTAATGATTTTAGTAAAAATATAACATTTACTTTCTCTATGGGGAATTAAATGAATAACAATTTAAAATGTCATATTAGGACAATTCACTTAAACGTTATAGTCGCAAACAGAATTTGGATCCCATTTTCCAATATGGCGGCTCAGTGAATACTGTCAGTGCCTACAACCCTTAAAATGAAATTAGTCCATTGTAATTTATATTTTAGAAATTAAATTATTAACATTTTTAGAAAGAAAATTACAATATTCACTCAATATTGTTATCACCAAAAACTTGATTTTGAACGTCGTTATTTAATATTGAAGCTTAGATTGGAAGCTGCTAATGTCTACAACTAGTTCATTATAATTTACATTTAGAGACTGATGAAACAAGTTTTATAAAAAAGAAAATTTCAATACGGTGGCTCAAAGTGATTTATACTAAAGACCAAAATGTTTAAAATAACACGTGTGTTAAAATTTACATTTGTAGAATGATGAGCAAGTTAAGAAAAGGAAAATTACAATGGAACTATTTACTTAAAATTTATACTCCAGAAACAGACTTAGGCGGCATTATTTTTAATATGGTGGCTCGGATTTCATGCTACAAATATGTACAACGCTTAAAACAACTATTTCGTTATAATTTACATTTGGAGAATTAAATTATTAGCAATTAAAGAAAAGAAACTTATAATATGACCATTTACTCAAAATTGATAGCCAAAAAACTTATTTGGTCGGCCATTTTCTAATATAGCGGCTCAGAGTCTGTGCTACTAATGCCTATGATGCCTAAAATAACTAGTTCCCTATAATTTACATTTAGGGAAACAACGAACAACTTAAGAAAAATAAAATTGTAATAGGACCACTCGTTGAAAGTTATAACTAAAAAGATTTAATTTGGCGCCTATTTTCCAATGTGGCCAAAGACGTGCTCCCAAAGACAAGAACGTTTAAAATAACTACGGGTAAAATTTCTTTACAACAAACGTCGTTATAACGAAATTTCATTTAGAACAGAGTTTTTCGAAATCTCTGCAGAACTCTTTTTGCAATTCAATGTTTATTACAGCAAATTTTCGTTATAACAAAATAAAATCTTAGGTCCTGTAAAATTCGCTATAACGGGACTTTGCCTGTAATTCGTTATAATTTATATTTATAGAATTATATGATGAGCAAGTTAATCAAACCAAAACTAGGATAGGTCCATTCACTCAAAATTTAAACCACTAAAAAAAAAGTATTTTATCGGCTGTTTTTCAATATGAGGGCTCAGAGCGCACGGTGCGCGAATACCTAGAACGCTTAAAATAACTAGTTTATTATAATTTACGTGCAAGGCGACTTCCATGTTTTTACATATAAAATGCACAAGTTCGTAAAAATTGTGTCTTAAGGCTCCGCACTATATACGTAATTATTATTAAATAGTAAATCTTTAATGTATTAGTTTCCTCTCTTATCTGAAAAGTTGTAAGTGTAGCTTTGTCAAATTTCTGATTCGATCCACATCGACTTGACATGGTAAAATTAATATCAATTTAATGATCTCACAATATTTTATAGATATCCATTAGTTTCTAAGAAGAAATCTGATTGTAAACTTAGGTGATCTCGTGCTATTTCTAATTGACCCAGATAAAATTAAAATCAAAATGATAATGAGTGAACATTTTTAAAATGCTATATTATTTCAGGGTTTAATTAAATTTTATTTAAATTTTTCGTCTAGACACTTTACTACACAAGAGTAACGAATGTCTGCAGACCAACTAAGGTACTCATATATCTTATATAAATACTAAATATACCAACTTAGATAATACTCTAAATACATTAAAATACTGTCACAATTATATCTTACATAGCTGTTAGTAGCATTTCAATTGCGTGTTAATAGATACAACAGCCATTTACTCTAATCTTCGTTTGTTCTAATCCTACTTTTAATAGTTCTTTTTACCAAAATTAGGACCATACTTAGTTTAACTTTCAGTACTTACTAAATAGGCATGTTCACGTACAACCGTGTCAAAAGTCTACTAGCTTTGTATGACTATAATAAGTGACCTAACATACAACAATAGGTCAGAGTTGCCTTCAGTCACATATCCCTTAAGTGGAAACAGATATTCACAGACCACTAAAAAGCTGCTTCACGTTTGTTATTCAAACTTTTTGACTAAAACCGATATAGCCTTCAACAGCAGCTCAACGTTTCAAGAAGCCTCCCGCCAATATCTTATTGGCATAACTTGTTTCATGTACCATTCAGGCATTCCCTTAGAGAAACTAAGAAAACCGCTGAAACACGAAATTAGGATGATCCTGACTTTTCAGTGTTGGTCCGAAGTACGTAACCCTAACCGTTATAGCACAGGGTCTAGGTTCTAGTGTGACTGCTAACACATCAAATTCTTGTAATAAAAACGAAATAAGTTGTATTTTTCCTCTATTTTGGAATGGTATTAAATAACAGTAGTTATGTACCAAATTAGTTCAAGATATCTAGTAGAAAGTGTTTCCTGACCAAATCAATATTCCATTATGTTGAATTTGTACTGAATATTAAATTAATTGAATATTACCTGAATCAGTTATTGCAGAAACGACACCTGTGACATTTTTAATGGTTTTGATTTAGTCACATATCTTCTTCAGAATTTTTTAGACACTTTCTGGCTCAGGAATGTGCATGTGTCGTGAATCCTTCCCTTTAAAAACAATCAGTTTATGTTTGTTGCAGAAACGGCATATTTGTTTTCTGCAGTAGCAGAGAAAATGTATTCTCAGGTACACGCCATGACAAATCTGGCAATTGAATTTCTATAGGGACGTTGTTCATACGACACATTATTGTTGATTGCTTGTCTGTATATTTTCGCTCATTCAGCTGTAGGTGAAGTAAGCAATTTCATTCCGAGTAGTTTGTTAGTAGGCATAGTTTCGCCTTGTTAGTTAAAGTGTCTAGCTACTCGAAAATGTCAAGGAATTCTGATGAAGAAAGGGTTTCGCTAAAACGAGGAAAAACTAACTGTTCATGCAGAGGCATACAAGAGAAACATGATTAAAGAATGCAAGACTGAAAGGCGTGACATTATCAATCATATGCAGGTAAAGACATTGCAGCAAGATGTCAAGAGAGTAGGATATACGTATATAAGTGCAAATGAGTGTGTAATAGATTTAAAAAGGAAATGAATTAAGATAATATTTTTATTCATTACAAAACAAAGATCTGCAAGACACATACTTGAAGAGCCTTGTAGAAAAGAGAGAACCCCCAAAAAGATGTTCGCCTATTGACAACAATACCACTAAAACTGAAAATTTAAATGTATTAATCATGAGTATAAATACATCATATGGGCACACCTTAAGTAAAACATTTTTTTTTACAAGTCTTTTTCTCTATTAAAATGTTCAAAATGTTCGTTTACTGCAGAAGCAACACATGTGAGTTTTTTCACGTTCATTTTTCTGTCTTCTGCAGACTGTTTCGAATTTAAACTCGTTGGTTTAATAGAGGACCGTTTACTCTATAATATACATGTATCATAGGTTTCAGATTATCTTGTACCATCATAAAACAATTTCCTCTGATTTTCTCAAAACTTGGAAACTAAGTCGTTTCTGAAAAAACTGATTTAATGGAAATGTGTGCAAAAATATTGAAATTTATTACAAAAGTAAACTTGTCGGTACTTCTAAAAAGTACTCGCACCTGCTATTAGAAAAACAAATGTAAATTAAACACTACGACAAACCGGCATCCACGAAAGTTACCTCAACATCGAAAGAAGTTGCAGAACAGACCTTAAATATGCATGTATGTATGTGTTTACACGTGATTCAATATAATACTTTCTGGTTTTCTTTAGTGAAAAACTTAAGAAGATGCTAGAAAAGACTGAGTCTGTTGCCTTCTCTCTCTCTCTCTCTCTCTCTCTCTATGTGTGTGTGTGTGTGTGTGTGCTAAAGGAAGAGAGAGAAAGAAAAACATAAAGAAGAGCGAAGAGGAAGGGGGAAAACAGCAGAAACGGACGTTAAGGGGCGTGCCATAACATGATGGGAAAACGTTTCTGATGTCTGCAGGGAATCACGATGGACTAATTAATGGTTCTACAGGTTCCTTCAGGTGATTCATTCTGCCACGTATGATTGATGAGATTTTGCAACGGCTGGATCACTTAATTCTTACCATAATTTCTCTCTTTCCTTCAAACTTCTGCTCCTACAACCTTTACTCGTACAAGCTACATGCTTCTGATACAAGCAAAAATAAAAAAAGAAGTTTGTACTGTCAACAATTGAGGGAAAATAGGAGCAAAACCGACACCATAATATATGAAGAGATCATTCGTCAAATCGCATGGTAAATGAGTGGTTCAAATTAGTGAAGGGTGAATGACTTCAATCATTTATCAGTGGCACATTAAGACTTTCAATCACAATTTTTCACAACTGAAGTGATTAATGCAAGAACCATATAAGTGCACTTTTATTAAATTCAACACTGGGATCTGGGAAACAAAAAATATAGACTTACTTCGAAAGAATTCGTCTGTGCATTCGTAGTTTGCCTATAGTCAGAATCGTTTTAAAGAGAAACCGAACTAAAACATTCGAAAGAAAGATTCTATGATAACATTTTGTATGACAAAAGTTTTCGTTTAAATAGCAAAGTAAAGTTTTCCCGATGTTACACGTGGAATGGTCTCACTCGTTCTCCTGTTACTAAGAGGTTTCGGTACTTGTGCTCCGTTTTATGATTGATTGAATTCTTATTAACGTGCTGAACGAGTGAGCTTCTAAGGACAGAACCTACAGTTCTTGGTAAAGTGGGCTCCGAACCATTCCGTCCGGTGGGAATTCATCTCTTGACCACACCAGTATGCTAACCTCTCGTCCACTTCGAGGTCAACTCCCTTGTTTTAAAGATAATAGAAAAATAGACACACATGACAAGCAAAAATAGTATCTCAAAAAGCGGCTATAATAATACGTGCTTAACCACATTTATCAAAAGAAATGATCCAGAATTTCAATGAACTTGTTTTATATTAAAAATTTACGACCCTCAAATTTCGCGGCTAAAAATAGTTTCAAAATCTGAAATAGTTCATTTAATAAGTATTACTGGGGTCGCTCCAAAATTTTAGTACTGTATTTCAGTTTTCCCGGTATTCTTAAAGATTGAAAAGTGGATGCTTCAACTACCAGGGTTTCTTAAGAAACTTGAGGGCGATTGCCGAATGCGCACGTTGCTCATAGTGATTTGGAATCCACTTTAAACTGTAGGTCGCATCTTTAGGATATGCAAGATAATGGAAACCAGCGTAGTGAACTTTGGACCTACTTCAAAAAAATAAACGATCATCATCAGGATAAAAAAAATCGGAAATTTGTTTAAAATTAAATCGAAACCATAAAGTAAAAGGATGAATCAGAAACATCTTAAAGCAACTTACAAAGTGAAAGCTTATTCAAGTTCATAAAAGTACATAAAATTAGTACACATTTATATAATTTATTATATGCTCATGCACAATAAACACGCTAATCGCACATATTAAAAATTAGTAAAGGATAGAGAAAGAGACTGAAAATTTACTTTCCATAAGTTGCATTACCCGAAGCTAAGTACAAAAGTGCTGGATTAAAATTTTCTACTTAAACGTACTTTTAGCGTTATTATAAACATAAGGTCGACGATTAAACTTATCTTGTGTCTAAGTGACAATGCTTACCGTCTATTGACTAAAAGGTTTTTAGCGGTACTCAGCGTGGCTATCTTAAAGTGTTCCCAGAATTTTTTTTATCAATACCTCTTCAGAAATCGTGCGTAAAATAAACATTTTCCTAGCATTGATCGGAATCTGTGATAGCGTAGGGTAGGGACATGATCATTTACTACAGATTGATGCTAGTACATCAACAGGACAGTGTTTCTTAAAAATAAATATCTCTGAAGTTACATGTACAAATACATACCTGTTCATGTCTGGTGTTATTTTTGTCTCCACAGGAGATAAAGTCTATGTTCCATAAGCTACTACGATGTGCTACTACCGGGTCAAACCATCACTGCGGACCTGTATTCGCAGCAGTTGAAACGCGTGCAACAGAAACTGCAACAGAAGGAGCTACTATTGGTGAATCGTAAGGGTGTATAATTCTTTGCCAACAATGTCAGGCCACATGTGGCGCGGGTGGCCCGGGATACCACACAGCGATTTGGAACGGAGTCTCTGTGCCATCCACCGAGCTCCCATGACCTTGTCCAAACTGATCATCATCTCTTTCATTCTATGGACACCTTCGCCAATGAGGCAGACTTGCGGATGTTCACGACATTTCTTGCGTCTACAACCCCCAACTTTGCATCCATAGCATGGAGCAGCTTCAGGAACGTTGGGGAAAGGTGCTGGATGCCGTTGGGGATTACTTTCAGGACTAACAGTAAGTGACACTTTCTGTATACCTTCATTTGTATCTAAGACAGAAAGAACATTTATGGGTACCTTGTATAATAAAATAATTTTATACATTTTGTTTACACGTCTTTCAGTTGTAGTTTTTTTTTTTTTTTTTTTAGTTTTTCGCTCGAAAAACGTATGAAATATGTGCAAGAAGTGTCGGGAGTTGTTCATGACTGCGAACGGGGAAATTTAAACTCTTTTTGTGCACTAAATTTGATCAAAATTATTTATTTAACACTTGCTGTACACATTTTGTTGACAAATTGTCTTGTGAATTCCCACCTATTCATCTTCATCGAATTTCTTCAATATATACCGAGAAACGTAACGAATTTACTGTTTCCCGTAGCTCGGTTGCTGAAAGCAATAACTTTCACTGATACGCGCCAGGTTCTTTATCAGTCCACCAAATCCAGTTATTGATACAAAAATCGCTTATAATATGTGCGAAAAGTGATTAGTGATCGAAAGTCAAAATAGGATACATGAAATAATCCAAAAGTCTTAAGGCCTCTTTAGACGATACAATTTCTCGTACGATGAATCTTAGCGATAGCAGTGTGCCAGCGTAAAAAGAAAAAAGTTATGAATTTATAACATAGTATATTGCCCTATTGTAGCATTCGTGCTTTCACACTCTGGCTCTATTGCTAATCGTAAGATTCATCCTAGCATAAATGTTGTCGTCTAAACCGGCCTTTATTTGAGGTGTGTGAAACATATTTATAAAATGTAAAAGAAGTGTACATTTTTACAGTGTACGGCGTACACTGTACGCGTTAAGAACATCGTTTCAAATGTGTGTGCGAATACAGGAATTGGAATCTAAGGTTCTTTTTGAGCTGGAACTTGAACCAGTGGTGAAATAAGAGTTATGCCGTGTCAGTTGAGCACTGTACTTGATATATTGGAGTATAATTTTGAAATCGTATTTGTTTCGTTTCTTGTTTTTCATGAGTCTTGCAGATAAAATGATGTTGTTCACACTGACTCTCCAATCAGCAACAGAACGTCCTATTTCCCTGAATCTCACAAATAAGGTACATGTCCTTGGTGGTTGGGAATGGCCCACATTTCACATACGGATAGCCGTGTGGTGTTGTTAAATACCTGTCCATTCAAGGACAATATACAACTTTAGCAGGCATTGCGCTTCCATTTCCCTGACAGGAGGATGTTAGTGCGGTTCGCAACATTTCCATTCACTTCTACCTGAGGGTGGTAGTTGTGTAGAAGATATTTTAGAAATAGGATAGCAACAAAAGCAATGGTTTTGAAAATGAGTTATCAAACAGCACTGAGCAGTGAATGAATTGGGGAACCTTTATGTTTGTCTCCCGCCCATAGAACGATTTGCAGAAGACATTATAGATTGTCCATATAAAGATAATACTTCTCTCCATCATTTTAACAATGAGTTTATTGACTAGATAACAGAAATAAAAAATAATTAATATAAATTTTCAGCACGTGCAGCATGATAAGATACTAAAATAACACCATTTGAAAAACCGAAAAGCCCTGCACACAAACGAATTATACGAATGGTGAACATTAAATAACGCGTTAATCAATATTAAAAATGGTCATTCAATTGATATATATATATATTCACTACAGCACAAGGAGAAATTCTCAAATGTAATTACTAAAAAGTTATGTGTATGTGTTTTATGTTAATTTAACATGAGATTTTGATACTACATGATCATGAATATACAGGCCCAGCGATTTTATTTCATTATAACGAAAATTCATTGTAATGAATATTGGACTGGAGAACAAGAATTTGGCAAGATTTAACGGAAATTTCGTTATAACGACGTTCGTTGAAAAGAAAGTTTATATTTCTGAAGGTGCAGAAATTTTTCAAATTTTTAAACAAGTAGCTGTGTTTATTTCTAAACATAGTGCACATTATTGTAATCAACCTATGAGAATTTCTAAGTGAAAAAAAAAGATGGACAAATTTTTAACACTCATCATGATGCATGAGTGTTGTTCGATTTTCTTTTAAATATAACCATGGTGAGGCCATGACTATACCCACTTAAAGGGTTACGCCCTTTTTCTGGGAGTTGGGTTTGGGATATTGTGGGGATTGCTGGATTGGTGCTGATTAAGGAGGTTTATCTGAAACACTTTATTAATAGTTCATTAAATAAAACTTCGGGACATTACGATTTTACATCGTAATCATTAATTTGGTGAGGTAAATACGATCATGATATTATGCAGAGCTTACACGCCACAACCACAACAGTTATATTGTTAATGTTCACTAATGTATGTTATCTTCTGTCCCCAGGGTGGTTCGGGGCACAAATGTGAGACGAGATGAACCCTATTAGTAATTAATGGATTACTGTGCAACGGATGGAATGATGAAATCTGGTGGTTGTGGAGCTGAGAACGGAGTCAGGTGAGGAATTTCTGGGTGGTTGTTGGGATGTACAGTGAGATAGATGCTTATGATGAGGGATAAGGGACAGGTGATGAGAGGAGGATGGTGGAAAGTATATGTAGCGTCCTGATGCATGGTGTCAAGCAGTAGAGGATGGGACGTTTAGTATCGTTTTGTGTTATAGTGTTGCGGTAATGATTCGATATGAAATAGTATATGTGGGATGGTAATACGGGCGTATAGGTCTTCAGTAGGGCTAGGTAATTTAATTCTATGAGCAATGCGGAAGGCGTGGCCTTCGCAAATTTTTAGTTTATTATAGAATTTTCGTGGGGCGGAGATCCATGCAACATGGCCGTAGTTGAGGACAGACCGTAGAAATGCCTTGTATGTGTTTAGAATGACGATAGGTTACGGTCTCCATGATGTGCCACTGAGATGTTTGAGAAGATTTAGGTGATGTATGCTTTTTATGATATCCTTAAGGTGGGTTTTTCATGTGAGATGATGGTCGTATGTTATGCCAAGGTATTTTACTGTTTTAGTGGATTTAATGCGAGTTTGATTTAGTCTGAGATTTAGATGAGTGGGATTGCGTTGTACTTTGGAGCTATGTTTTGGGTGGAAGGAAGATGATGGCTTGAGTTTTGCTAGCGTTTATGGTGAGGTTCCAAGTGTTACACCATTGGCTGAAAGCATCGATCTCAGGTTGTAAAGTTTTCGCTGTGGAAAGAAATGCGGTGTCGTTAGCATATTGATATAGATGAATGTTTGATGGCAATGACGGCAGGTCTGAACTGAAGAGGAGGTATAGTAGTGATCAGAGAGCTAATCCTTGGGGTACACAGGTGTTGAGAAATATGGGATATGAACTGATGTTGTTGATGATGATATATGCGAGACGATTGGTGAGAGTCATGCATGACAGGAAACTAGTCTTACACCTCCTGGCTGTTTATGGGTTGCAGCTTTCTATAGATCAGTTGTTTTCAACAGCCGGTCCACGAAACAATTTTATCTGCCCTCGGCAAATCAATACATTTAATTATTTAAGACTTATTTTGTGAATTTCTAAAATTCAAAATCGAGATTGAAGTTAATATTCCTTCTTTAAAATATCTAGAATCTTAAGATGTGCTAGATTTTCTATTTTCTGTATGTTCATTTTCAAATGTATTACCAAAATAAACATACAGTATTTGTAATAAAAAATTGTAAACTTATGATGTGAATTGCGTTCCTACGTTCTCTTCTGAAATTTCGCGTGTAATGTGAAATTAATAAAATAGTTTGTTGAAATTCTATGTCGGTCACTTTGATTTTGGTTTACGCGTACATGATATGAACCTATCATCAGATGAGGACTAAAAGTTCAATTTTAAACTTACAAATAATTTAAACCACAGAATGATTAACCAACCTTGTACGTGAGTATTAAAAGGTTGAAAAACATTTTTATACATCGCCTGAAATTTAGAAAGATTTCAAGTTTCTATAATTTTAAATTCATAAAATTCAGGAAGTGAACTGCATGAAAGTAGCGTCCTTGTTTGTCTTGTTATTTAGGCTTTTCACATTTCATGAGTCTGTGTTTTCCCGTCGTGTCTTTTCAATGTGCAAAATTAATTTTGGAAACAAATCTCACTCGTACAACATACAAAAATATTCCATAAATATGCACTTTTATTGCATTACATAAATTATTTTTGCTCTTCAATTAACTAGTGTTGTTTGCACACAAATTCAATTTCCAAGCAGTAAAGCGAATGAAAAACAGATTTCCATATAGTACTCTCTCTCTCTATCTCTCTCTCTCTCTCTTTCTGTTTTTTTGTCTCCCAACCGCACCTAAACGCAAACATATATACTCCGTATGGATGTGTGCATGTCTGTGAGTGCTTGTGTTGGGGAGGGGGGATTACACAAAGCAAAAACATTCCACTTCCACATTTTCGGTTTCTAGTAGGGCAGATTTTGTTTATTATATCCAATCCGTCATCCATTTGCAATGCGGTTAATTAACCCATTTTTAGCAAAACCTATTTTTGGGTTTTTACTTTGCAATAGTGCAGAGAGACTGGGGAATTTAGATTAATGTTTATGTTATATATATTTTTGAAGCTTTATTTTCTTGTGTATATTGCATTTATTGCATTTGTTTAACTCATATTTAAGGGGCATATCGACAGCTATGGCTTCAGCCTGAGAGATAAACCCCCTCAGAGAGTACTTTTCTAGGGGCAGTAAAAGAGAACGCAACTTCCGGAGTATTTGTCTAGATATGATAGGGGCATTTACCTAGGGAAAAAACTGAGGGAAACACTAGAAAACCTTCGTCAATATAGCTAATAGAATTTGAACGTGCGTGCTACCCCAATGCCTACCTGGAGTCCGTGACAGTAACTACTACGGATGCTGGTTTTGCATAAAGACATATACCGTGAGCTAGATATTTAAGACCAAATATGAAAATCATTAACTATAGTTTTGTTTACACTTCCTTCTTCTTATATAACCAAGAGATACGGTATGCAAAGAAAAACATGGTTTTGTTACGATAGAGAAGCACAGTAACTGCAACTTACATCTTAATTGACTGTATGTATTCTAAGGGCAGCAAATGAAAAAAAAATAGTTTTAGTTACAGTCTATGACTTTAGTAAAGCCTTTGAGCTTGTAAATCACCAAATGTTGCTTTAAAACTTAGAACATTATGGTATTAGAAGAAAGGCATTACAATTGCTCGAATCCTATCTAACAAACGGAAAACAAGCAGTTGAAGTCAAACATAACACAGAAGGGAGAAAGACAAAACGTACATCAAAACAAATGACAATCCAACATGGATGGGGTTTCATATGGACTGATCTTAGGACTCTTATAATTGTATTATACATAAATCCCATACAGCACACTTCTTCTCAGATATGTTTCTGGAATGTTACTAATCGACATTTGCATTGCAGGTTTCTATGTTGCATCTGAAATAAAAATGTACATTTCAACAACATTTCAGTTGAAGCAATATTCAACATGTAGATTACAATATTGATTCACCAAGTTCCCGCAAGGAGGCACTGCAATCGTTGCATTGTGACCGTCAAATGTTTAAAGTTGAAGCTGAAATCCCTTATTTGTTTGTGAGTTTTAGTTGCAAATCAATGTACAATGGAGGGTAACTCTTACTATTTGCTACTTCTTTATATGACGTTGAATGTGCAATAAATCTTTAGCTACTTCTGTGATACACTTTACTTTATGCCCGAAAAAAAGATACAGTTAAAATGTAATAAGATGATTGTACTAATGGTTGACCAAATAAGGAAAATGGGAAGTGTATGCAAGAACTGACGTTTATATAATAATAATAATAATAATAGTTATTTTTCTATGAAAGAAAGAATAGAGTGTAGAATAAGTTAAAGAATCAGTAGCTCGCATTTGTTTCATTTGGCAAGACAATCGACAAGCAGGTTTCTAAACATGTAGTTGCACTAGTAGTTAACCAGTTGTGCATTACCATTGTTCCGGTGTAGATAACTCTTTCTATATACACTGTTCTCTGAAAAATAAGGAAATAAAATAATTATATTATTTTACTGTATTTTATAGTAGATATCTACAGATTATTAATTTTAACTCAATCCTCTTATTGTGCGCTCCATTTTTTCAGATACACTAAGACAGTTTACTTGATGTGCGGGAACAATACATATTCTAATTAAACAACGTTTGTGTACTACACTATTAAAACGCAGTATAAAACGTTGTACCCCCTGGATCCAATATAAAATCTATTGTTGCCGTTTGTTTCCATTCTTGGTCAACCACTGGCTCATGGTTCATTACTGGTACGGTGGAAATGTTGAAACGGAAAATATAACAACGTTTCGAGTCGTGGAAGTATGTAATTAGTGTAAAAGAGCGAGAAGTATCTGGTGCTATTTGACTGCTTCCGCGTTGGGGTCGACCGCGTGGGTGAGTATTAAACGTCATGCGCATCGCGTATAACAGAAAGAAAAAAATAACTTGCAATTTACTAATTCATATTCCAAACTCTACATAGGTTCGGTTTACTTTATCTACTCCAAAAAGAGAAAAAACTTACAGAAGAAAGATAATGTTAAGAAAGTGTGTAGCGGTGAGTGTATATTTCACGAATTAAGTAATATCGTGTGGTTGTCGTACTATTTTTGGATAGCTATATTTTGGCCAGTGTGTATGGAAGTGTGAGTTATAAATATATTTTTTAACTAGTGTTACGGAGCGTGTAATAATGGTCAATAGGGTGCTACTCCAAAGAAAGTAAAATTTACGGAAGAAAGATAATGTTAAGAAATTGTGTAGCGGTGTTCAAACGCAAATTAGAATATGGAATCATAAAACAGTGTAATAAAGGTGAAAGACGTAGATATACGTGGTACTATATGAACTTCCGCCACGAGTGAAGATTAGGAGTAACTGATTGTCAACTGTGAAAAGTGTGTGTACATAAAAAATTAACTCAACCTGATTTTTCAAACCTAACCTAATCCACTTGAGCTTAACTTGCTACACCAGTGTGACGCCATTAGTGTTCCTCCGCGTGCCACCATATCCGTTTCGTAAATAACGGTAGTGTATATTATAGGAATTAATTTATATCGTGTGGTTCTTGTACCGTTTTTGGAGAGCTTTATTTCGTATTGTAGTTATGGAATATCAGTGATAAATATTTCTTTTAAATAGTGATATAGAGGGTGTAATATTGGTTAATAGTGTGGTGGATGTTTGAAGTGGAGTTCAGTTTGCTAAATTTGTAGCGGTGTTGAAACGCAAATTACAATAAATTTTGGAATCAAAAAGCAGTGTAATAAAAGTAAAAGACGAAGATATAAGTGAGACTATATGAGGTTCCGCCACGGGTGAGGATTAGGAGTAACTGATTGTCAACTGTGAAAAGTGCATATATGTAAAAAAAAAAAAGTAACCGAGCCTGACTTTTATAACCTACTATAGCTTAACTTATAAATAGTAAAACAAGGCAAACGTCAAAGAAATGTCATATAACTGTGTCCCCATTAGTATTCCTCGGCATACCAACATATCCGTATTGGAATGAACTGGAGGGCATATTTTACAAATTAATAACTATTGTGTAGTTGTCGAACTATTTTTGATTAGCTACATTTCGGGTTGTTCGTATGGAAGTATCGGCGATAAATATAGTTTGAAATCTAATGCTGTAGAGTGTGTAATATTGGTCAATAGGATGGTGGATATTTGGAGTAGATAAAGTAAACATTAATTCTCAACATTGCATCCATGATTTTTGAATCAATATACGCATGATTCATAAAACAAAGTGGTGCAATTATTATTAATCCGCATGAAGCCGTGTTTGTTATGTTGATCAATTTGATTGTGCATTTAAGGAAATATTAAAGATGCATGGATTTTCCTAACAGTTTTTTCATTGTCGACTGTCGCTATATGTTTATAGAAGTCTATGATAACTATTTGCAAGGGAATGACTGGTAAAGAGCGTACATATGATAAATTAGATGTCGGATGTGGCGGGTCATGAATTAAAGTTTTGTTATATTGAATGTATTTCCTATGCTAGATATTTGCATTATTTGGGATACACGCAATGCAGAATGTGATGCCAAATGAAAGTGTGATGTGAGTGGAGGGACAGACATACTTCCTTGAACATTACCTTGTTCTCATGCTATAGATGATTGACTCGTCCTACAAATTGCAAATGGCATCAACTGTTATTGCTTTTAATATATACAAGGACGTATCTGGATATTGGTAATACACCTGAAATAAAATGTAAGATATTTATGCTATCTTACCAAATCAAACCTAAGAAAAATGGTAATTTATCCGGAGGTCAACTATGTACTTCCTTCCTTAAACTTCTCTTCCGTTGAACTTGCATCAATTCTGCACTGCACCCATCCCAAATAATGGCACAGTTCTAAGTCGCTGGCCCGAACATCCTTATATATTGAAAAAAACAGCATATCTTGTATTTACTTTTGATTTTCCATTAAAGGTTAAGTTACAATAATCCATGAATGAAATAGAAAAAGCATTTTCTAATCCTGATATCATCAATGAACCCAGGTAGGCCAGTGTTCTAGAACTATGCGAAATAACGTAAATGAGGACGCTCGAAATACATTCAATGCCACATAAGTAGCTAATGTAAAGAATTACTGACACTCGAGTAATAAACGATTATCTTAACTCAACAGTGCACCCTTTTACTTAAATAGGTCAACTATGGAAGTTTACCTTGGCACCTACAAACATACATGTAGGCTTCATTATTTCTACGTGTTCTGCCCATCTCCCATTTTAGGGTCGTTTCGTCCGAAATGTTTGAAAAATACTACCTCTCATTATCATTTCAATGAAATAAATATCTACATCTCTATTGTAATGTCTCAGATATATTACATTGTAATGACTCAACTACACTACATTGTAATGTACTGGAATGTTTCATTGTAATGTTTCTGTAGACGGACATCTCCACGTTGCAGAAACTATACTGAAACATTACTGCAACGTAATGTAATGTAACTGTTATGTTACCAATTTTAGAAAGTTGTGTAAATGCAACGTTTCGGAAAGGTGAGTGTGCTGTTAGGGAATGAACTGCCTACGTACATAACTCAAGGGCAATTAATTTTATATGCCGATGACATGAGCATCATTTTCAAAGGAAAAGATTAAATGATTTAGGCGAAAATATTATTGGAATATAAGAACAAACTAAAAATTTGTTTCGAAATTAACAGTCTGGTACTAAATGGCCAAAACGCAACACATGCTCTTCCATACAAAACAATATACTGTAATAAAAGATATTAAAAATCAGTCTTATTTTTTAATCTGAACATCAACACCGAAACAACGTTTCTAAGAATAGCAATACCCGGAAATCTTAAATGGAACAGCAACATAACCCAGGTAAAAAACAAAACTAAATCTAAAGTGTTTGTCCTAATAATATTAAAAGAGACATTAAATACAAACACATAACTTCAGATTTATTATGGACTTATTTATCCAATAATAAGTTATTGAATTATATTCTAGGGCAGCGTATCAACAACAGCATCAATCTTTAATAAACAAAAGCAGATACTGCGTATCACGCTGGAGTTAGTGGAAGAAATTCTTCCAAAGAACTTTAAACAATACAGAATAATGATTCTTCCTGCTTTATATATTTATAAAAAAGTTTTATATACAAAACCAAACCAATATACACTTATAAGAAATCGTAAATATCATACTAGAAGAAAAGAGGAAAATTACAATATTTTAACAGACTAATGCTCGTTCAAGAAGGAACTAGTCATATGGGTATGAAAATATACAACCAGCTCCCAACAGTAGTGATACTCGCAGGATCCTTACCATTCTCAGTGCTGGAAACTCAAGTAAAAAAATTGAGAAACCACTAACATTTTCTAGTGTTGTTATTTAATTAAATTCAATAAAAAACCTTATTAAACTTAAGCTTTAGTTAGAAAGTTATCAACGATTATTTATATTATATTACTAATTTTGATGTATTATTCTTAGTTGCTATGTACAATCTTGAAAGTAATAATGTACTCTTTTCTTACAAAAATAAAATGTTACTTCCAGGATATTTTCCTCCGCCTTTTCTCAATGAAAGATTTTCACTTCCTAATGTTGAAATAGGTAGGTTCTTTAACGATCTTTCTTAAAATACAAAATGTTATACACAGAATATTTTTATCTTTCCTAATGGCAATGAAAGATTCAAACCTAGATGGATATTTTTGTTTATCATAAGAGTTCATTATCCCTCGTATATGACACTTAACAGATCTTAACTTTCTCCGTTTATTGGGGTTAATGAAGTGACCAAATAGTTTGAATTTATTGCACGCACGGCCTTCCGGGTGCATAGTTGAAAGGTTATTGATCTGACCTAGATTGTAGTAGTAATGGCGCCCAATCCTTACAATTTCATGCCCGCAGGGCATAGCGGTAAAAGACCTAAAGGATGTAACCGAAATCACGTAAGATTCTTGGTCTAATGACATAAACCAGAGGGGATTGAACTAAAAGAGTACATTGACCTGGACAGAAAATTATTTTTTAATATTTATTCCGCGAGGAAGAAGGAATTGATCTTACATAGAGGTTATTAAATTTGAGAGGAAACTATGCTTTAGATGAAGGTTCTTGAACCTTTTCTATGAGTTCATGACATGATTTTATAGGTCATAGCCTAACGATAATTTCTTTTGGAAGAAGGTCATAATTTTTTGGATGTTTACCACATGATTCTTGTAGATCTAACCTAACTTTATGATTATATGAATACGAAAGATGTGAAAAATTTTGCTGATTGTGACGTAGCTATTGATTTAGATTTTTGTTTGCAGAGATAGTACTTGGAAACAATTATTTAATTTTTTTAATGCTAATTGAAAGTTTTTAGCTGAACAGAAGAAAATAATTTGAAATTTTCTGAAAGGTAGGAAATAAATATTTTATTCTCACATCTATGATGTTTGTGGCTTTTTTAATAATAATATTTAGCTATGAGGTGATGGAATTTAATTATATTAGTAGTAGTTGAGCACTTCATACTGTATTATATTTAACATAAACTTTGAACATTGATGAATATTTATTAACTTATTTTTAATGGTATGTTATTAGCACTGCTACTGTTGGCCGACTCCGCACCATTGTCCGACCCCACACACGTTAATGTTTCCGCACGCGTTTTCGGAGCGCACACGCATTAACCCTGCCGGACCGCGCACACGTTACTTCTGTTGGATCGCACACGAGTTACCGCTTCCGGACCGCAAACGCATTGCAGCTGACGAAACACTGTTCCCGCACAGCCCATTGGTGTATACACGTTAATGTTTTACAGTTGCCACGCATAATATAATGCTAATACAGTTTTTGTACATACATTGACGTTGACGTAACCTTTACTTGCGCTGTTGCACACCTGTCTTTAATATTTACCATGACCATTAAGTTAAATTTATTATAGAAATAATAAATAAATTTTAATATGATAACGTAACCTAATTGTTTTTTCACATCTCTTGACGTTTGTAGAGAACTAGAGGTGTGAAACAAAGAAAAATATCGTGCTTTTAGGGATTTATTTGCAGGACTGTTGTGAATGCAGACTGCAGACATCACATGAACTCCAAAGGTGCGAAAGAAAGAAAACAATAATTTTGGATTCATATCTTTGACGATATCAGATTTATTTCTGGGATCATCATTTTAGGGACTCGATGATACTAGAACATTTCCGTCATTATAGAAAGGCACATTTCATGATTGATGTGAAAAAGTTCCCTTACACAAGTAATTGTTTCCTCTTGTGCTTAGGATCATACGCAGAACGCCTTAGAATTTGGCATGAATATAGACCGCGTCACGTGACCGTCAAGCAATAAAGGTGTGAAATAAATAAAAGTTTCTCTCACATCTTTAAATATTTGTTACAATTTTTTAGGTATAAAGTTAATTTTTTTCTCACATCTTTTGATGTATGTTGTATTGGAATTTATTTTAAGGCCTTTAGGAAGGATGTAGGTGTTGGTGTGATTTTCTTTACGTTTTCCGAATAAGTTGGAATTTGATGTTTTCTTTGAATAATTTAAAATTTCTTATTTTAATTTTATTTCTATGGTGTTTAACGGAGTTGAAAGATTTGTGTTTTCCTGATGCTCGAGGGAGGAAGTAACTGTTTAACGAGATAGTATAAATTTAAATTTTTAGTTCTATTTTATTCATAGCTTTGAACTTCGTTTCAGTGGTAATATGAAGAACTAATAAATAAAATAGATTCAATGTTTCTAAATCAAATAAAATGATTGATGAATAGGTTTCCTACATTTTATGACAATTGTGTTATCAGATTTATATTCCATATGAAGATTCGCTAAAAGATAGATTAGATATGAAAGTTGAACGTTTTTATTAAACTTTATTAATGAATCCACATAAAGGGAAACTTTTCCGTCATTGAAAGATGAATGTAAGACGTTGAATAGTTCCTAACAGCAGCAGCAACAGCAGTAACATTAGTAGCAATAGCACTAGTAGCACTTGTACTAAGATCAGTACATGCAGTAGTAGCACTAGCAGAAGTAGGAGTAGCAGCACCAGGAGTAGTAACAGCGGCACCACCAGCAGCAGTAGCGAACTTTCAGCACTTGCAGGTAAGCCACTTTAGTTGATTACAATTTCATCAAGATTATTATGCTGTAAAACACTGCCTTCCAAGATAGTTTTATGTAAACGTTGGAGAAGGTAGAAGCTATGATCGAATATACATCTTCATTCTAAACCATTTTTGACATCTGTCAATTTCTCACAGGTCATGGAAGTGATTCTCAGTAAGTGGACTACTAAATTAAGCTCTGCTTTATAATAGTGTTGAAAGTGATCTCATAGTGCGGATTTTTTTTCTGAATCAAACTTCGCTTCCTTTAATTTTCATTATTAATTTCATATAACCACATTCAACTCATGACAAGGAATTTCTAGACTTGAAGTAGCAGTTGATTACAAATAAGTTTTCTTTCTACACTGAAACATGCATATACCTAGTTACAAGACTAACAGAATCTACACTCACTGCGAAAGTTCTTGAATCTGAAACAGAAAGTGAAAGCACTTTAAAAATGTTACTCAGTTATGTTAAAGAGAAATATTGATTACTGTTATGACATTACTTATGACATATAGTTAAACTTCCATTGATTAACCTCATGGCTGCAGAGAGTGCAAAAACGTGTTTGAATTTGAACTTGATATTGAACACTAGAGGTCACTGAAATTAAGTACTACTAGATTGCATGCTACAGAAGATCAGGTGGACTGAACATGAAGTTTATAATGATTTGTTTCGTTTCACACCTTTGGTGTTCAGAGTATGTTAGAATGGAATGAATAAAGTGCAAAATTCCATGGATTAATGCAGTTAAAGTATATAATACATTTAGTATATTGGAACTGGACTCACTTGTTAAATAATAAAGCAATTATATCCTACATAGCTTGTATCATAATCAGTTCGTATACAAGGACGTTAGCTCTATCAGACATCCCTCTAAAATTCCTATCGTGTGTAATACACTCAATCACAGTGATTTGAATAATGATTGAATAGAGTATTAAATAAACAATTTTAAGTTTCGAACTTCCTTTAAACAGACTAAACATGTTATCATGCTGTACAAAATTATGTATTATAAAATGTTTATGAAGATCCCTAAGGCTTGGTGATGTTTACATTTTTATAATTTATATCTTTAAATCCTGTTTCTGATTAATGAATCCTATTATGAATTCTAACTTAGATTTCTACAGGTGAGCTATTAAAAATGGAGAATGCTTACCTGTGTTATTAGCTGTAGTAACGAATAAATAAATACTAAGAGTTTTTATATAAAAATAAAACAAAGATTTGTAGAAACAAGAAAATGTATTATGCAAGTTCGTCAATATATTAACAATTCATACTTTTCTTAACATGTAAGTTGCAAAATTAAAAGAAATAAAAGATTTAGAACTTCTATAAAGTAAAACCCTACAATCAATTTTATATCTTTTAAAGATGAGTTCATTATATAAAAAATGTTTAAATATTTCTTTTGCAAAAATTTTCCATTTAAGAATTTAAAAATACATTTTTCCATTTAAAAGTTTTCTGTTTCCAAAATAGCCAACAAATTCTTAGTTTACATTTTACAATTTTTTTATTAAACAAAAAGATTCTATTTAATTTTATATTTTTCAAAAATAGTTTTACAAAAAAATGTTTAGTTATTAAATAGTTTTATTTTCAAAAAAGATTTCTGTTTCACAAGTTTACAAGTGTGTTTTAGAAAATAAATTGACAAAGTTCGCAAAAAATTTACATTTAGAAAAATCTCTCTTTTTGAAAAAATATTCATTTACAAAAGTGGTTTTACTTTTATAAAAGCTTTTTACTTGATAAGATATGTTTTATGTTAACATTTATCTTTCCTAAATTATGCAAAATTTTCGAAATAAAATAGAGTTGCGTTTTAACATTACTTACTAAAATAGCCGTAGGGAAGAGTCCAATAATCCTGTTTGTTTATTGGATTAAGTTTCCTTGTCTTATTATTAACTTTAAGTGTTTTCCACTGTTCTTTGCAAACAATCTTATTACTTTGCTTACTCAAAATTCTGTTCGGACTGAAGATCTCTCGATTGTAAAAGTGTTTAAAAGGGATTACCGACTTTGTACGATAAATTAAAGTTATGCCTCGAGTTTTATAAATGTACTCCACTTACCTCTAACTAGGTTCTGTAACTAGCTCCTGGAGGAGAAATCATTGGATTTACTCCTTATGCCAGCTAGTAATTGCTTCGGCCTCTTTCTCTGATTTGGACTCAGTATTGTAAAACTAAATTTTCCGATATAAGTCAAAATCATTCTGATATTTAAGAGTGTTAAAGAGATGCGTGATATCACCTTTCTTAATGCATTCATTTAAACATAATGTTTTAGATAAGCTACCTTATTTATCCCCTCGGAATGAGTATGTATCACGAGAAACAATAGTAGTTACAGTTAACTATATAATATTTTGTGTTTGTCCAATAATGTGAATTTATATTTTTTCTAGGAGAGTTCGCGCAACTAGTAATGTGTCAAAAGGAAACCCGTTATGTGAATGTCCTTCTACTTGTTGAAGCCTAGAACCCTTCTCTAAGACATGAATTACAAATATTTCCATATGAAACACAAAGTATATCTAACCCTCTACACTTCCACAAACGCTACATCTATAGTTTTGTTCCATATCCTTACATTTATGACATCGGTGAGATGCACGAAATAAATTTGGAGCATGTTAACATTCCCATTTTTATTCGTAACTACTGGAATGGTGTCCACATCAAAGACTATATGTAATAAATTGTCAATTCGTTTTAACGCTGTTGCATTAACAAAACAGGAATAAATTTCATCAACGTAAATACTACGTAATTTACAACAATGTTAACCACAAATTTGTTTTGTTTTTCTATTGCGTTTATCAATCTTCACATCACATTGACAATAAATTTGAACGTAATTACATACAGGTTTCTATTAGCTTTAGATTTGTGTTGTTTACAATTCATTTGATTCGGAAGTGTGCGATGGCAATACTTACATTTCATTACGTTTTCATTAGTACTATCATAATCATCATGATACTTTTCTCTAATGAGTACAAAAATATTTGAACTTATGAAATCGACATCCTTCAGAAGGCATAATACAATGATAACAATACCCTCTATTTCCTAAAAATGCTGTCATACTTTCAATTACATCATAATGACTATCTCCATATCTTAGAAATATTTTCTTTTTCGTTGATGCTCCTGAATACCATATTGTATACTTTCGAATCATCTGATCACGCACGTACAAAATAATTTGATACTTATCACCATAATATTTTTGAAACCGATCTACATCTTCAATACTTCCACCATTTTTACATATTAAATCTACTTTAGAAAAATAACAATTCCGCAGCTGCATAAGTCTACTTATCAAGATTAAATTTCATAAAATTGGCATTTTAATTTTTTTATCCGCTCGTACTTTGCCTAATACCAAAGCACGAGCGAGACTGTCAAAATCATAATCAACTGGAATAATGTTTTTGAAGATATTTTTCTAAATATAAATATTTGTCATTTCCATAAAGTCCTTGACCACGAATAAGATCTGAAATGTTATCTTTTGCTGTAAGTTTCTCGCCAAAGGAAGAACTCTCGTTAGAATTGAGAATATTCTCAATGCTATCCAAAATACGTTTTACATTGAGATGTAAAAAATTTGCTATAGTATGTAAATTGGCTTTTCTTCATTACTATTTGAACTGTCAATCACAACACATAGTTTCGAATCAGGATCAATTTATCTAAGTAAGTGATTTATAAAGTAAAGCATATTCTTTACATGTTCCCCTCGAACAGTAACTGACTTTGCTATGGAATTAATGTTAATTTCACGTCCCTGAAAACCAATGTTTGGATAAGTTTTTCACGTTCCCCAACAATTTCAAAATCACTATTATTTACAGCACCATACATCATAGCTATAATATTTCCATACATTCACTTTTGTATACAAATAACGAAATCATGATCATTATCCCATTGTTCACATTGAATTCCATTGTAATGTTACCATCATTAAGACATTCATAGCAACTTCATGAACAATGAGTTCATCAAACCTATTTGTTATTTCATCACCCTCGTACTTCTTTGTTTCAATAAAAATATTTTACACAAACTCAGAATTCTTTGTTTGATTCAGCTGGAAAAACACTAACAGCACAGTAATAGGATCAACCACAAGCGTAAAGCACTAGAAATTCAAAGCGTAAAAGCTAGTCTTCACAGTTCAAGAGTGAATTACAAACTAAAATATTATCGTAATAACTGGTATATATATATATTATATGAGCGCGGACGCAAACCAACGCGCAAGAGTAAGACAGTAGGACTAAAAATTTTCCCAACCGTAAAAGTAAGTCTTCAAATTTCAAGAGTTATCTACAAACTGAAGTATTATCATAATAAATGATGGATGTAGCATACAAGCACGGACACGATCGAAGACTAATATTTTCAAGATGTGGACAACTGGTGCACAGTAGCATAAGCATAATATTTATCATCACACACATACAAACAAGTAGTAATACTCGAAGAGTCCTTACCATTTTATATTTACAATCCTTATGAATTATATTGTTTTAATATATATATAGGAGGTAGAAACATTGCTTATTTAAAAGATTTAATAAACCATTTCATAATTTATTTTTATTAAAATATATTATTAGACTTTGTAACATGTACAATGGTAAGGACTCTGCGAAAATCAATACTTGTTTTCGTGTGTATGTGTGTGTGTGTTATGATAAACATTATGTTTATGCTACTGCGAATCAGATCTGCACAGCTAGCCCATCATAGTCTTCGCATCCGCAATAATACTTCAGTTTGTGATTCACTATTGATCTGTTAAGACTTGCTTTTAAGTTGTGCATATCTGTCGTGCTTTACCCTTGTGGTTGATTCTATTACTGTGCTGTTAGTGTTTTTCCTGCTGAATTAAACATTAAGTAATTTTAGTTTGTGTAAAACATTTTTGTATTGAAACGAAAAGTATGAAGGTGCTAAAATGAGAAATAGGTTCGATTTGTTCACTGTTCATGAAGAGGGTTTGAATGTGATAATGATGATAACATTACAATGGAAGTGAATGTGAACAATGGGAAAATGATCATGATTTCGATATTTGCGTACCACAGTGGACGGATATAAAAGATATAGCTATGATGTATAATGCTGGGAATAATAGAGATTTTGAAATTGTTGCGGAACGTGAAAAAATTATCCAAACTTCGGTTTTCAGGGAGGTGAAATTACCAATAACTCTAAAGCAAAGTCAGTTACTGATACAGGAAAATACGTAAACAATACGTTTAAATTTGTTATGAATATTTTTTTTAGAATAATAGATTCAGATTCCAAAATAGTTTTGTGATTGAAAGTTCATAGAGTAATGAAGAAAAGCCAATTTACATACCATGGCGATTTTGTTTACATCTTAATGTAGAGCGTATTCTGCGGTGTATTGAGAACGTTCTCAAGTGTAACGAAAGCTCTTTCTTAGGTGAGAAAGTTACAGTAAAAGATAACATTTCAGAGCTTATTCGTGATCAAGGACCTTATGGAAATGACAAATATTTATATTTAGAAAAATATCTTCAAAACCAAATTACCCCAGTCCATTGTGTTTCTGAGTGTCTCGCTCGAGCTTTGGTATTAATTAAACTACGAGCGGATGAAAAATTAAGATGCCAAATACATGAAACCTCATTTTGATAAGTAGACTTATGCAGCTGCGGAATTATGTTATTTTTGTAAAATAGATTTAATATGTAAAAATGGTGGAAGTATTGAAGATGTAGATCGGTTTCAAAAATATTATGGTGATAAGTATCAAATTATTTTGTATGTGCGTGATCAGATGACTCGGAACTATGTATAATATGGTATTCAGGACCATCAACGGAAAAGAAAATATTTCTAAGATATGAAGATTGTCATTATGGTGTAATTGAAAGTATCACAGCATTTATAGGAAATAGAGCATATTCTTATCACTGTATTATACCTTATGAAGAACGCCGCTTTCATAAGTTCAAATATTTATGTACTCATTAGAGAAAAGTATCATGATGATTATGATAGTACTAATGAAAAGGTAATGAAATGTAAGTATTGCCATCGCACGTTTCCGAATCAAATGTGTTATAAACAACACAAATCTAAAGCTAATAGAAAACCTGTATATAATTACGTTCAAATTTATTGTCAATGTGGTGTGATGATTGATAAATGTAATAGAAAAACAAAACAAGTTTGTGGTGAACATTGTTGTAAATTACGTAGTATTTATGTTGATGAAATTCATTCCTGTTTATTAAAGCAACAACGTTAAAACAAATTGACAATTTCTCATATATAGTCTTTGATGTGGAGACCTTTCCAGTAGTTACGAATAAAAACGAAGAATGTGAACATATACCAAATTTAATTCGTGCATCTCACCGATGTCATAAATTTAAGGATATGGAACAAAATTATAGATGTAGCGTTTGTGGAAATGGAAGGGGTCAGAGAGACTTGAGTCATGTGTGCTTTATCATATGAAAACATTTGTAACTAATGTCCTAGAGCAGGGTCCTAGGTTTCAACAAGTAGAAAGATTTTCACATAACGGGTATCCTTTTGATACATTACTAGCAGCGCGAACTATTATAGGAAAAACACTACCTCACATTATTGGACAAGGACAAAAGATTATTCGTTTAACTATAAATGTTGTTTTTCGTGATACATATTTATTCACGTGGGATTAAATTAGCTATGTTCCCTAAAACATTAGGTTTTAATGAATCTCGTAATAAGGCGATTTCCACTATTTCTCTAACGCCCCTAAAAATCAGAACGATTTTGGCTTACCTCCAAATCTTATGTTTTACAAAATTGAGTCAAAATCAGATAAAGAGGCAGAATCAATTACTAGCTGGCATAAGGAATGTGTTTTCAGAAGTAAAATTTGATTTTCAAAAAGAAATCTTAGAGAATTGCAAGAATGATATTTAAATTTTGACAAGGAATTAATTAAATTTTAAAACATCATTAGAGAACTAACGGGTGGTTTACAATGTTTCCCACAAATATGCATTATTGCTTCGTTTGCAATGGAATGCTGTCGTTCACGCTGTTTTAAAGAAAATGCAATTCCTATTACTCCTCCTCTAGGTTTCCAAAATTGTGACCAGCATAGTAAAACAGCGAAACAAAGGTTTAAACACATGGAGTATAAAACAACATTAAATCGCAAACTCTAGAAAATTGTGCCGAAACTCAATATAAACCAGTTTAAAGTGGATGGTTATGAAAAGAAAAGTCGCACTGTCTACGAATTTTATTGATGTTAGTGGCATGTACATACCAGTATTAGTCAACTTCGACATCTTATTGATGGTGATGGAAGAAGTTGTATCAATCTGGGATTTTCAGTCGAAGAAACCAATTTAATCCTAGCCTGAAATAAATAGTTTTATAAGGAATTAATGTTGTGAAATGCAAGATATTTTACGTCTTAAAGATTCATTTAAAGTAGGATGCACTGAATGTTTTCGTGCTGTAGATGAATAAAGTGAGGACGAGTATTTGCAATACCTCGACGTTACTTCACTTTATCCATGGGTGATGTTTTAGAAACGTTTACCAAAAAAGAGAAAATGAAATTTTGTAAGGGAAAAACATGCCTAATCCTGCAAATGTCTATGAATTTGATATTTGTAAGCTACTACCTCCTAAAAATCTTGCTATACCTGTTTCAACGTATAATGTGTATGAACGTCTCAATATTGGAGTATATAGGTTATGTAGCTATAAAATGAATGATAGAATGTGTACACATAATGATAAAGAACGTACAATCAAGGTAGCATCTTTATTCCAGCACTTAATAGAGTGTTAAAAAAAGATACTTTATTCTCAGAAGGTATCAAACTTGAAAAATAAGGATTACTGAGGGACTGTTCAAACCATATGTGGATACTTTTCTCAAAATGAAACAAGTAGCTAGTGGTTTTCTGACAATTGTACGAAAGAAGGGAAAAGAAAAGATATATTCATAATTATGAAAAGCATGAAGGTTCACGTCCTCACTATGAAATAATAACTATCATCAACAAATGAGATATATTTCTAAACTTTTCCTCATTTCCTTATTTGCAAAACAATGACGAAGGACCGGTCTTCCACAAACTCGTATAGTTAGTGATGCCAAAATTACTTGGAAATTCACGGGTCACCTCACTTAGGCGTTTAACATGTGACTGTTATATTCAGATAAAAAATTATAAGTACCGTTTGAAAATTTTGAAAATCACAATTTATCCCATGCGTTTGCCAATACAGGATTACCTGTTTTATATACTCTTGGTCTAGGGTTCGTTTATATGAATTATTAGAGACTGTAGGTATAGAACTTATAATTTACTGTAATGCAGACTCAATTATTTATGTATAGAAACGAAATGAACTATTATTACTAAATATTGGAAATTACATGGGACGTTTAATTAATGAAATAATAACGAATGGGAGATGGAAATCTTTATTGGCTTAGGTACAAAAATCGTTTGCGAAGAACACTGTAAAACGCATCAAGAAGTTAACAATAAAAGAAGGAAACTTAACCCAATAAACAAACAAGATTATTGTACTCTTCCCTATGGTTACTGTAGTAAGCAACGTTAAGATACATTTTAATTTTGAGAAAAATTTATGTAATTTAGGAGAGGAGTATGGTAACATAAACAGCTTTTAGAAAGAACATTTTTATGAAAGTAAATCATTTTGCGTTAATTAACATTTTTCTAAATGCAAAATTTTTCTACATGTTCAACTTTTTGTAAAACTTTTTGAAAAAATCTTTTGTAAAACAGACACTAAACTTTTTGGTAATCAAAAACGTTTTTTAAATGGAGAAAATTTCGTAAAACATTTTGTAAACGGAAAAGGTTTTGTAAAAATTTTTAATCAAAATTTGGAAAATAAAAATCTTTTTGTTAAATAGAAACTAAAAACATTTCCGTGAAATTATTCTTGAAAAAAATTTAAACTAAAATAGGAACCTTGGATAATTTGAGAACAGAAAACTTTGTAAAAGAAAAATTAAAATATTTTTTTAAACAATTTTGGAAACTGAATATTGGTTATTAAACTAATTAAATGGAAAACATTATTATTAATTACTACTTTCTAAATGGAATTTTTTTGTAAAACTTAAAACATTTTCTTAAATACTGAAATCTGCTTTCTAAGGGTATAACGTTGATCGTAGTGTTTAACTTTATAGAAGTTCTAAATATTTTGTTTATTTTATCAGCTTCCATGTTAAGAAAAGTATGTAATGTTAATGTATTTCTGAAATTACATAATATAAGTTTTTCGTATCTACAAATCTTTCTTTTATTTTTTCATAAAAACCCTTAGTATTTATTTATTCATAAATACAACTAATAACGCAGGTGGGTATTCTCCAATCTTAATAGCTCACCTGTAGAAAACTATGTAGAAATTCGAACATCTCGCCAATATATAGGATTCATTAACTAATCAAGTTCCCCCACAAAGGGATATAAATTATAAAAATGAAAACATCACTAACCTTATAGTTCTTTTTAAGCATTCTATAGTATATAATTTTATGTAGGATGATAGCATATTAAGTTTGTTTAAAAAAGTTCGAAATTTAAACTTTTTAATACTCTCTCCAATTATTATGGAAATCAATATGATTGAGTGTATTACACACGGTATGCAATTTAGGGGAAGTCTCATAAAGCTAATTTCTTTGTATACGAACTCAGTAGGGTACACGCTATGTAGGGTATAATTACTTAAATATTTAGTCTATGAGTCCAGTTCTAATATATACTTTAAGGATTATGTACTTTAAGTTCACTCTTGCATGTAATTTTGCACTATATTATTTCCGTTCTAGCACACTAACACTGAAAGTGAAACAAAATAATTAATTATAAATTTCATGTTCAATACACCTGATCCTGTGTAGTATGTTATCTAACAGTACTTAATTTCAGTGACCTCTGCTGTTCAATACAAATTTCAAGTTCAATACTCCTTGTGTAGTCAGTGTGGCCATAATGTTAATCAATGCAAGTTTAACTGGAAGTCATACGTAATGTCATAACACTAATCAGTAGTTCTCTTCCACATAACTGAGTAACATATTTCAAATGACTTTTCTTCGTCCTTCAGATTTAAGGACTTCAACAGTGAGTGTAAATTCGGTTAGTCTAGTAATAAGGTCTGTATCTGTACATATTCCAGTGTTAAATAAAAATAATTTCAATACACCTTGTGTAGTCTCTCTGCCCATTATGTTAATCTAAGCAAGCTTAACTGTAACTCATAAACAATATCAACATGTTAATCATTACTTTTCTTCCACATAACGGAGTGGAATTTTCAAGTGCTTTCTCTTCCTGTTTCGGATTTAAGAACTGTACCAGTGAAGATAGAATATGTTAGTCTAGTAACAAAGTCTGTGCACGTTTCAGTGTAAAAATAAAAAAGTTCTTAACAAACAAGTGCTACTATAAGTTTAGAAATTTCCTATCATGAATTAAAAATTATTATCGGAATTTAATAATGACTATTAAAGAAAACGAAGGTTGATTCAGAAAAAATCCGCACTACCAAATCACTTTCAGTACTATTATAAAGCAGAGTTTAATTCAGTAGTCTATTCACTGAGAATCGCTTCCATGAACAGTGAAAAATTAATTTAAATCAAAATAGTCTGCAATGAAGGCGTATAGTCGATGGTAGATTCTACTTTCTCCAATGTTTACATAAAACTATCTTGGAAAGATATGTCTTCACAGCATAATAAGCTTAATAAAAGTGGCTTACCTACAAAACCTAAAACCTCGCTGCTCCTGCTCCAGTTACTTCTCCTATTGCTGCTCCTACTCCTACTTCTGCTAGTGCTATTACTGCATGTACTAATATTGATACTACTGTTACTAATGCTATTGCTACTAATGTTACTGCTGTTGCTGCTGCTGTTAGGGACCACTCAGCGTCTTACTTTCATCTTCCAATGAGGATACAGTTTTACTTTATGTGGATTCATTAATAAAGTTTCATAAAAACGTTCAACTTTCATATCTAACCTATCTCTTAGCGAATATTCATAAGGAATATATATCTGATAATACAACTTTCACAAAATGTAGGAAACCTATTCATCAATCATTTTATTTTAGTTGAAAGCAGTGAATCCATTTTATTCAGTAGTTCTTCATATCCCCACTGAAACAAAGTTCAAAGCTATGAATAAAATAGAACTAAAAATTTAAATTTATACTATCTCATTAAACAGTTACTTCCTCCCTCGAGTATCAGCAAAACACAAATCTTTCAACTCCGTTAAACACCATAGAAATAAAATTAAAATAAGAAATTTCAAATTATTCAAAGAAAATATCAAATTCCAACTTATTCGGAAAACATTAAAGAAAATCCCACAAACACCTACATCCTTCCTAAAGGCTTAAAAATAAATTCAAATTCAACTCACACCAAAAGATGTGAGAAAAAATAGTTTTATAAACTTTATACCTCAAAGAAAAATTGTAACAAACATTTAAAGATGTGAGAGAAACTTTTATTTGTTTCACACCTTTAGTGCTTACGGGTCACGTGATGCGTGCAGTCTATATTCATTCCAAATGCTAAGACGTTCTGCGTATGATCCTAAGCACAAGAGGAAACAATTACTTGTGTAAGTGAAGCTTTTTACATCAATCATGAAATGTGCCTCTATAATGACGATAATTTTCTAGTATTCATCGAGTCTCTAAAATAATGATCCCACAAATAAATCTTATATCATCCACCATAAAAATCAAAATGTATTTTTTTCCCTTGTTTTGCACCCTTCACAACAGTCCTGCAAATAAATCCCTAAAAGCACGATATTTTCCCTTGAGTCACTTTTTGGTGCTCTACAAACAGCAAAAATATGAGAAAAACAAGTAGGTTACGTTATCATATTAAAGTTTATTTATTTTTCTCTAATACATTTTACTTGCTGTTCATGGTAAATATTAACGGCAGGTATGCAACAGCGAAAGTAAAGGTTAACGTCAACGTCAATGTATGTACGAAAACTGTATTAGCATTAAAGTATGCGTGGCAACTTAAAACATTAACGTATACACAACAGTGGGCTGTGTGGCAACAGCGGTCGTTCAGCGGCAACCCGCGAGCGATACGGCAGCGCCCGTACTAAATTCGGTAGCGGCAACGTGTGTGAGGTCCGGAAACGGTAACGCGTGTGCGATCCAACAGCAATAACGAGTACGCGATCCGGCAACGTTAACGCGTGTACGGTCCGGCAACGCGTGCGCGATCGGGCAACGGGAACAGTGATATTAACATACCATTTTTGAAAAAATAATAAATTATTAAATTTTTCATCAATGTTCAATATTTAAGTTAAATATTTTTAAGTGCTCTACTAATACTAAAATAATTAAATTCCATCACCTCATAGCTAAAAATTATTATTTATAAAGCTCTACAAGCATCGAAGTTGTGAGAAGAAAAATATTTCTTTCCTACATTTCAGAAAATTTGAAAGCTTCTCCTTCTGTTCAGCTAAAGGCAGCTGTCAACTTGCATTGAAAAAAACATTAAAGAATTGCTTCGAAGTACTTCTATCTCTGAGCTAAAATAAAATTAAAGAGTTGCATCCAACTACTATCATCTCTGCAAAGAAAAAAATAAAATAATAGTTACGTCTTAATCATTAACCTTTTTCACATTGTTCGTATTCATATAATCATAAAGTTAGGTTAGAACTACAAAAATCATGTGGTAAACGTCCGAGAAATCATGACCTTCATCTAAAATAAACTTTCATTATGCTATGACCTATAAAATCATGTGATAAATGTATACAAAACGTTCAAGAACCTTCATTTAAGAATAATTTCCTCTCAAGGTCAACAACCACTACGTAAGATCAATTGTCTATTACCTCTACGTAAGGTATTATTACAACCTAGAAATTTTTACTAAATTTTCAATAAAGACAAAATTCCCTTCTTTTATAGAATACTAAGAGGAACTAGCCCTACTGATCCAGACAATGTTATTTTGTAGTATCTGTAGTGAATAATAAAATGAAAAGTAATATAGATTGAAGTACTATGGAAAAACTGACATAAATATTTCATGCATATCAATCGGAATTCCTTGAATAATCTGTTCGTTTTTCGATTTGACTCGATTTATTGGTCGATGTTAACTTACGGGATTCGATCCTAGTCCGAGGTAAGATCAAAAGAGATGGGTGTGAAAAGGGCAAGCGATGTAGTTTGAAAGTCGGTCATAACCTAGTTTGAAGACACCATTCTTATGTGACTAAGGAAAATCCTGGAAAAAGCTTTTGTATTTTGTACGTAACACAGACATACCCAAACATTCACATGCTAAAAAGCTTTCTTGGTAAATTTTACAGTAATGATTAACAATCTGTTTGCCAAACAGCAGTTCATTTGATTTTAGATATTTTGTAAAATTGTGCAAGTTTAAAAAAATACTTACCAAATTTTACAAAATTCTAAAATGTTTGCATGATAATAACATCTATGAACAGGTTCGAACCTATCTCACGTGTAGGTCGAGTATCGAAATATTTTAAACCTCCAAGAATGAGGTGTAGAACTGAAGAATTTTAATTTAATTAGGTGCTTTTATTACTCCTAATTCTTCAATATTTTAAACCTAACGGATTGGAGGTTTCTAAATTTTTAGAACCTACCTCTTCAATTCTAAACTTCATTGATGAAATTTCTAAATTTTCACGCCCCCTACACTGTTAAAAAATTTCCGAATCATCAGTGGAAAAACCTATGTAACTTTGGTTGTGTTGAACTTTCCAGTAATTTAACTTCTTCAGTAAGACACAAACGTTCAGATACGGTGGATTCATCATTAGTCGCGCTACGTAAATTTAACGTTGTATATGTACCGAAATGTCCGCCTGTTCAACGGTTTATTTCAACGTTTATACTCAATGTAGTTTTCAGTGTCAAGAAGTCGAGTATTTTAGAAACGTTTTTGTAACGCTGTACTTGTCAACTGTTCAACGACTCAAAACCACCTTTATCATTTGACCAAAAGAGAGTATTGAACTAGATGACGGAGAATTACTCACCACAGTTGCTGTTTTCATCCATTTCTTTCACGTTGGTATATTGATTTTGTTTTTAAGTTTTCTACCGGTCTGCAGTGGGATTCGAAGCTGGAACTTTCTGCATTCCTCGTTGGTTTATAGACGCTCTAACCTCTCGGCCATGAGGAATCCTCATACTCATTAATATTTTACTATTTCTATTATGTCACGAAGACTTACAATGCTACCCTAATCACGAAAGTGATGCTCTCAAATATCTGATGGGCCGGAAGAGGGTGGTGGTGAGAAAATTCAACGAACTAACAAAAGATACAATCAGTAATCCTATATAGTGTGAAATTCCAACCTATACTGGAATGACCATTCACGCCCGGTTTCCTTACAGTTTCTCCGGATTGAGGCATTAATCCCCGGCTGTTGGTGTCTCCGGTTTGAAGAATAAATATATTTTCAAAATTTTTATTGTTTTTATTAGAAAGAAACTTCGAAAATGACTTCTGTCAAGGCCTAACAAACATATTCTTTTCAGGGATCGTAATTTTGTATTCTCTACTGTCGCTAAATTCTTGTACTATTTTTGTTATTTCTCTTTTCTAAAATCATATTAGTAATTTTCTGATTTACATACTCGCTCATTTCTAAACTCCAAATTCAAGGAGTGTAGATAAAAAGTATTAAAATGGTAGGGAGAAAATGTAGCTAAATTTACAGTTGCAACAAGAAAGAAGTTTAATTATCCCGTTTCTCCCTGGCATTACTGATAAAATAAGGTTACATTGCCTATATTCATGGAGAAAGATTGCGTAACATAAAAGGCATAGTAAAATAGTAGTTACTCTCTAGATGGCTTCGTGGAAGAGTGGATAGCGTCACGAGCTACTAACAACGAGTGCGGAAAGTTGCAGTTTCGAATCCCGCTGCAGAAGCGTGGAAAATTAACAAATTTGGTGCTCTCTATTGGTCAAATGCAAAACATAGTTTTGAGCCGTTGAACATATGGGCATAGACAACATTACACAAGAAAAATTTGTTCATCGTCTACTTATTGCCGCTGAAGACTACATTGATTCTAAAGTTGAAAACCCGTTAAACAGGTGTACATTTAGATACGTACACAACGCTAAAATTACGTAAGAGGACTAACGTTGAATTCAGTGTTTTTCAACGTTTGTATGCTACTGGGGTAATAAAAATCAATCATCATTCAGTTTTCAGGGATACTGAGAGCAAAAGGAAAATAGAGAAGCAATAATGGAACACGAAGTTTTCAGTTAGAAATCCAGCGTCTTACCGTCTGGATTAAACTGACGGTCATAAGAAAACTCTACATCAAAACAGTATAGCGGTCAGAAATAGTTGCCCGAAAACCTAAACCTAAATAAACTAAGTTACTCTCATGATTTACGACATATTTTAATTTCTTTTCCATTTGTGTATTAGCGATCAGAATCACCATTAATTCAGAATATTTCTTTTTTTTATGAAGCGTTGAAGATGGCGGTAGCAAACACTTTCCTAGCATTAGATATATTTGTTTTCATAAGAAAGTCTGTTTTACCTTTTGGACATATGCACAAATCACATTCGAACTGAAACCGAGACGTTCCAATAAGGTGGAAGAAATGACTCGGATTACTGAAGATAACTGCAAATACTGTCTTAAATATTACGGGATATATCAAGGAACTTTCCCAAAATTTTTAACTGTCCAGGTAGCACATTTTTGGTGTTTGTACATAAGTACTTAGGCTGCACTCTCCCATGTAGTACATCCTTTTATGATAAATATGATTTATTTTACATTTTTCTGGACACTTCTATAAAACTTATTCACTTAAAATTAAAAAAGCTATGGCTAAGAAGTCAATTGCCATTAGTGGTAGATGAATTTACAAACATTTTTCTTCAATGCACACGTCATAAATATAAGCGTCTTAAGAGCGAGGCATTGCAAAGTTAATGAACTATCTAGGAAGTACACTTAATTAGCAACTCACTAATCCCGTCTACAAACAGGTTAGACTGAACATGTAATTATTAGTTTACGAAAATAAAATATACTGTTCCCACTAATATATACACACATATGCATAATGTTTGGTATCTGTAACTCATTTGTCTTTCTGTTTCTTAGTAACATCAAAAGGTTTTGTTTCTTTACTATAATTGAAGATATATCTTTTCTTCACTGAAAGTCAATTGAAACTCTGTACCAAAGAATATTGAACCTCCTGCATCCCGCAGCCAAACAAGGCTAACAACAATTCATCATAGTGCGCAAAGGGGAACGAACTTATTTCGCCGAGACTACTCCATTCATTTTCATACATTCTTATCTACTTTATTTACAGAACTTTATTATCATGCAATTTTGGAAATAATACCTTATTATATCAGACAGTATGTGTTCAAGGGAAGCTTTACTATACTTTACTTTTTTTTTTTTTTTTTTAGAAATTGATACATTTGTTCCAGCACGAGTCTCCTCAGGTACTGGACACTAATGTGATAACAAATTAGAAATCGCAGAAAAGAATACATCAGACGCAATGGTGCAAGAATGGATTCTGTTTCGGAACGCTTCTGCAATTGTTAGATTTAAAGCAACTAGGTGACCAGAAGAGGAGTAATTTTAGTGATGGTAATAATAATTGATGAGAAAGACAAAATAGCACAAAATCCAAGAAATGTGAATTAACAACATGACGTAATTTTCCTATATTCTTAGGTGTGATTAACGTGGCAAGATCATGAACGGTAAGAAGCAAGTGACCACGAAGTTACTGACAACACAAGAAACGGGGTAAAGTAGAAACATATACTGTTTAAAATGTAATTTCTTTTCCCTAAAAAAAATGTTGTTATGTTGGTTTCTGGATTTTATCATTTAATACTATTATCATATTTAATCGAAAACGATTAACTGCAGTGCACTTCTGTCAACTTAAGTCTGTAATTGATTACTCTTTTTATTCCATGTTGGGTCTATGTAGTTCTTTTACCTTGAACCAAGAAAGTTCTGAAGATCAGTTACGGTCTAAGGATTAGACAATATACAGATTATTATCAGTTCTAATAAAATCACTAAAATTAGTAACAAATTATTACATCTTGCTTGATATTTATTGAAGCGTCTACAATCCTTCTCTTCACACAACAACATATTAAGATACCTTTTCCCCACATTTCCATTTCCTCTCTTTTATTGGAGTAAATTGCAGTTCCTCTGTGTTGATAGCAAAAATAAAACTAGAGCCATTTCATGTACGAGTGACCCCTGATTTAAACACGATTAAGTGACTGAGCTACTTAGCGTCTCTATTACGCACAAATAAGGCTATAGCCGTGTTCTTGTAACGATTCATACAAAACTAAAAAATAACAACAGGAATCATACCAACTATTAAAGTTTTGTGTAGAGAGTATTTTGTTCTTATAACTTTGCAATGATAGTCTCGTATTTTTAATTTTAGTTTAAGAACGTGGAATACATCAAACGGGAAAATGTTCTACAAGCTTCTTAGAATCATGAAAAAACACTAAACAACTTGAATTTAACAAACAGTAAATAATGCACCCAAAGAAAAGTCGTGTTTAAGCCTTGTTTGCGACTGAAAGGAAACAAGAATTGATTATTATTACCATGAAGAGGAGGTTCTGAAGAGGAAGTTCGACATTTTCATTACTCGTAAATACCGAGGGTAATTCACCGTGATATGCTTGAATTTAAAAAATCTTTTAATCTATTTTCTGTGGAACTTAACATTTATGAATATGCAAACGGAAAAGTGTTGTAATTTTGTATGGTGAATTATTTAGCTTTTTTCCCAGATGTCTAACTTTGGTTACTAGGTGGACAAACTAATATTGATGCATGAAACAGCTGATTGATTCTTTGCTAATTTAGTACAAACATGATCTACATACATTTGAAAGCAACGAGAATGAATTTAATGCTACTAACAAAGTAAAGATTCTTTGCATGTTTTGTAAGTGGCTGAAAAGCTTAGTTGTTTATACGTAGATGTCTCTGATTCGAAAGCAACCTAACTCAACTGTAATTTGCATGAGATTCAATTAGCTTTTATGTTATTTGATTGGAATACAACTCGGCACTTCGTAATTTAAGCAAATAAATGCATGTTTACGATTCTAGCTGTGAATTTGCATGAAATAGTAATTATTATGTTATATTTTGCATTATCAGTCTTAGAGTACATAAAATGTATGCATATCGAATTTAGTAATTACTACGTGCATGAAGAAAAAGGAATGAATGCAAATGTTTAACAAATTGGTTACGAGGATGGGATTGAAACGTTGAAAATCAGCATCGGCGCTCAACAAATATCTGATTTAACATATAGTCAGGTGCAAGAAATCTTGATAACATTATTTCGTGGTAACTTCCCATTACAAAATCAAACTTTGACAAAGGTAAGAAGTAAAGCACAAATATACGTGCAAAGTCTCGAGAATTGTTAGCTGAAACTAAGCAAAAAATATCAGAGCTCCCAGGGAGAATAAAACAAAAGAGAAATGTAAGAAAAGACGATAATGATCTTCAAGTAAGTGAAATGAAAACAAATAGGTATGTCGAAGCATTCCAAACAGCAAACACAGTACTAGTAGATCCTACACCATGTTTAAATAAATTACAGATCAATGATTAGGAAGTAATGGGAGAACTAGATTCTGGGGATTGTACTAATATAATCTCAGAATTAGTGTACAAGAGAGTATGTAAAGACAACTTAATACATCAAACTAATCGTCAATTATGTACAGCCTATGGTGAATATCTGAGAGTTTTAGTGTTACAAGATTTAAATGTAAAATTAGAGGACAGAAAAGAAATATTACAATTTCTTGTAGTATCAGACAATATCATATATACGTTAATTTGGATAGAACAGGACTACATGCGTTATGGCCAGCTTAAAGGAATACATCTCAATATACAGATGAAAAGGAAATAAATAATAAGGTGTTTGAAATTTACAATACTGTACCTATATTGAAAGATGAGTTAATGACAAAGTATAAAGATGTTTTCAATGACAATGTAGAAATCCCAGTAATAAATTATGAAGTAGATGTAAAATTGATGCAAGATTCCACGCCAATATTTAGGAAACCATAGAAAATTCCTTGTAGTTTAGAGGAAAAAGTAAAAGTGTCATTAAATAATCTTCAAAAACAGAATATAATGTAGTCGATATCCTATTCTGATTGGACGAAGCCCATCGTGATAGTGCCAAAAGTCTGGTGAAACACGCGTATCTGCAGAGTACAAGGTCACAGTCAACAATTGGTTGGATATAATGTTTTATCCATTACCAATCATGGAGGATATTTTTAATAAGTTACAGAATGTTAACACTTTTGTAGTCCTCGACTTGCACAAGCATATTAACAGCTACCGTTTTCTCAGCAATCTAGAAAGTTATTAACAATTATGACACCGTGAGTTTTGTACCAAATGAATCGGCTCCGTTTTGTATTGTCAAGCTCACCTTTTGTTTTTCAGCAGTACATGGACAACATATCAGAATTTGATTTTGCAAAGGCATACGTCGATATTATTAAAGGTGGTCATAGTCTGAAGGAATGTTTCCAGAATAATGTTAGAGCGCTTTAAATATTCAGCGATTCAAATATCAAAGTGAAAATTGGCATATGCCATTTTTTTGTCAAAAGAGGTAAAATATTTGGTGCATTCAATCTCTGCTGAGGGATTACATTATCAAAACATAAGATAACAATACACAATTATGCAAGACCAGAAAATGTGACACAATTACGTCCATTTTTTGGTATGGTCAATTACTTTCAGAAAAAAAAAACTATACCAAAATTGACAACGCACGTACATCTACTTCATGCACTGCTTCAAAAAAATGCTGTTTGGAATTGGACAAATCAACATAAAAATCAATTTGATCACATAAAACAGTTGATAATGGAGTGTACAAGAAACCAAGTGTTTAATCCCAAAGAAGAAGTATTCGTGATAACAGATGCAAGTCCATACGCGGTGGGGGTACAAATGTGTAATAAAGACCCAAATGGAAATATGCGTACAGTTGCGTCTTCCTCTCTATCTACGAGTGAACGTAATTACTTGCAGTTTGAAAAGGAGTCTCTTGGATTAGTTTTCGGGGTTAAAAAATTTCATCGTTATTTATATGGTCGATTTTTCAGAGTATTTACACATTCGATACCCATGAAATTAATATTTGGAGAAGATAAACCTATTCCATCTGATATATATCCAAGACTAGTCCGTTGGGTATTATTCCTATTTGGCTATAATCATAATATATACCGAACACGTTGAAGTAGCAGATTGTCTGTCAAACACAGGTTGACACAGGTGAATCTATTGAAAACGCAGGTTATGAAACATCGTCCAAGGATTACGTATTACCAATAAACATTAAGTCTGTGGTGGTTAGATCAATACCTGAGGGAATTAAACAAGTAAGGTATTAAGATAAATAATGGAGTGGACACGAAATGGATGGCCGAAAACTTTACCTAATAAATTCTAAACACCAGTTTATCAAAAATATTTCAGTAAAAGGCATTACATCACTATTTAGCACAATTGTCTATTTGCCGGTCGAGAACCAATTATACCACCACATTTTCGTCAAGAAATATACCAATCATTCCATAGGTTACATTTAGGTATAAATAAATCTAAAAATTCACTGCGGCAAAACTATTGGTGGCCTAGTATAGATACAGAAATAAAATCGTATATTTGCAGTTGTGAAAATTGTGCAAGAAACCAAAAGGGTAAACCAAAAGTATATTATGAGTCATGGAATAAAAGCACACGGCCATTTCAAAGGAGTTATATAGTTTTTTTTATTTTGCCGGAAATATTTTTTATTAATAGTTGATAGTTTTTTCTCGATGAGTGCAGGTAAATGAAGTTAAAAGTACTACTGAATTACAAACAGTTACCAAATTAGAGAACATGTGTAATTAATTATACTGGGTATCCACAAGTTATAGTATCTGATAACGGGTCACTATTCACATCGGGAGAATTTAACGAGTGGTGTCAAAAGGGGAAAACAAGGTCTATTAAGAGTCTACCGTACCACCCACAAAGAAATAGATTTTCAGACAGGTACGTACAAGAGAGAAAAAGATTGATAGAAAGACAAGTTACGCAGTATGATAAAATTAATTGGCATGACACAATTCGTAAAATTCAAAGGATTTACGTTTCGCTGCAACTAACGTACTACAGGGTAAATCACCAGCGCAAATTGTTTATAATTTTTTACCCACGTACACCGTTTAATATTTGGTACAATGAGATAGCAAACATGCATAGCAAACAGGTGAGTGAACAAGAGAATATGAAAGACATTGAATTACCAGAAGTAAACACATGGGTTTTAGTAAGAAATATATCAGGTCAGTGGCCCAAGTTTGTGAGAGAAAAAGTGTTACGAGAAGTTGGATACAGAATGGTGAAAGTAAGTGTTAATGGGAGAAGTCGACGAGTCCATATGGATCATCTAAGTGTACATTCAGTATTTATGAAGAGCGTGATGAACATCCAGAAGTAGAACTTTGGTGGGAAAACACTCAACAACATAAAGATCTGGAATTGCAGACGTTAAGAAGGTCACAGAGACAGAGACAGCAAGGAGGATACTTCACGTGTGAAGGGCATTCATTAACAAAAGAATTTGGATCTGTTACTTTACATTTTTATTTAATATGATGTTGTGAAATATAGTATTGAGTGATTGTTATATATGTGATCTTTATGGATAGTTGTGTAACAGATGTTAATAACTTTTATTTGTGTCTACTTAAGTGAATATTTAAATATTATTATAATGTTCTCAGGGGAAATTTTAACTGTCGTGATCCTTTCGAGAAGGACGAGAAGTGCATATTAGAATCATGAAGAGAAATAATTAACTTGAATGTAACAAACAGTAAATAATGCACCATTTCAAACAAAAGTCGTGTTTGAGCCTTGTTTGCGACTGAAAGGTAATAAGAATTGATTATTATTATTATTAACATGGTTTGTCTTAAGTTCTGAAGAGGAGGTTGGACATTTTCATTACTCGTAAATACCGAGGGTAATTCATTATGATACTGTTGAATATAAAAAATCTTTTAATATATTTTCTGTGGAGCTTAACGTTTATGAATATGCAAACTGAAAAGTGTTGTAATTTTGTATGGTGAAGTAATTAGCTTTTTTCCCAGATGTCTAACTTTGGTTACTAGGTGGATAAACAAATATTCATGCATGGAACAGCTGATTGATTCTTTGCTAATTTAGTACAACTACAAACATGATCTACTTACATTTGAAAGCAACGAGAATAAATTTAATGCTACTAAGTAAAGATTCTTTTCATGTTTTGTAAGTGGCTGAAAAGATTAGGTTTTTTAGATGTCGGTGATTCGAAAGAAACCCAACTCAATTGTAGCTTGCATGGGATTCGATTAACTTTCATGTTATTTGATTGGAATACAACTCGGCAATTCGTAATTTAGGTAAATAAATGCATGTTTACGATTCTAGCTGTGAATTTGCATGATATAGTAATTATTATGTTATATTTTGCATGATTAGTCTTACAATACATAAAATGTATGTATGTCGAATTTAGTAATTGCTACGTACATGATGAAAAAGGAATGCATGCAAAAGTTTAACAAAGCTCTCATCAGATGCTTTTCTCTGAGGAAGGAATAGTACTTTTTTTAACTGACAATTAAATCCATTTGCTCAAAGATGTGGGTTAACTTTTGGGTCTTTTTGGGTTAACTATAGTAGTGACGCACCAATTTTTAGAAATTTACAGGAAAAATTGAGATAATTGTGTGATGTTTGAGAGTATTAGGGAGGTAAATATTGATGTTGGTAACATTTGAAGTGAATAATGATATAGTTTTAGTGTGTTTTGAAGATGTTTTAGGACGCACTGCATGTTGTGGCGGGAGGAACTATTCTGCGTAGAGTTACAGTTGTTGTCATGTGGGAGGCGGTAAGGCAGTGTTGAAATGGCGTGTCTTTGTGATGATTATGACCTTTCTTGCGTTGTTGTTATTGAATCGTATGGAAATGACGAGGGAAAGTGTATTTTGAAGGTTATTTAGCAGAGTATTTATGTAAGGAAAGGAAAAGGCCCCGAAACAATTGTACACGACTTTCTAATTAAAATTGGGAGAGCTAACACGCCTGTGTGCTGAACGTAAGGGTGAATATGTGTCAAAATATATTTTGTAAAGATACATGACCGCACCTAACTTTACCTAACCTCCACGTTCATATGGTTAGTAATTTAAGATAATTTACGAAAAAGGAAAATAATGAATGCGTGTTTGAAATGATTTTGGTTTGGCTTTAGTGATTTTAAAATTGGTGCGTCACTACTATAGTAATGCCGTCTTTTTTGCTGACAAAAATATTTTATTACGAGTACTTTGGAAAGAAAAAAGAAACAATTTCCAATTAGATAACATGAATGTTTTCATTTGGTAAGCATCGGCATTTGCGTAAAATTTTCAGAGATATAATGGAGCCGCTTTCTTTAACTTTAAATCGTTTTATAAATATAAACCCACTAAACGTGGAGCGTATTGTCGTTTGGGATTTGAGAAATACGATTCATAATGTAACATTAGCATTGAAAATAAAACTATTTAGCATTTGGTGCAGAAAGGACGGAGCGGGATATGAAGTTTCACAGTTACAAAATTGAGTCGTATTCAACGTTTCCGCTCCACATTCAAAAAGATTAATTTTCCCCTTCATTTCCTTAATAAAAATACCCCTTTTCACACTCATCGTCGGAGCTAAAATATTACGTTAATATGCAATTCCTCACAGGAATAAGAACTTTTATTTTAATTTGCTTGCTGCAGAAAATTCTCCCCGTCCTGGAATTTTCCATCTCTCCTTCTCCTTCTCTGCAACTGTGTAAATTAAGAAGAAAATTTATTCCTTTCTAAACTCACTACTCCTTTTCTCTTTCTTTCTATCTAAGTACAGCCTTTCATTCACAGTTTTGGTCTTAAACGAATAGCCTTTTTTAAATATATATTTTCTCATATAAAACTACTTGAAGCTTGCTTGTTAGGTATAGAAAAGAAACAGGATCACGTGCAAATAGACTTTAGAATAAATGTTTTACCAGTTGCTAAATACGCTATCATAATAAATTCTATATTACTTTCCGGACATCAGAATAAATTTTGCACTTATAGCTAAATTTAACATTAATATCAACTCAATGATACATGTTCTTAATGCTAACCTACAGAACTACCCGTAAAATTTATTTGTTCTAAAAGATCATGAATATGCTGTTCGGAAGGTTCCGAATAACGATACAATTTATTTCTATCCATGGTTCAGCACTATTGCTTGTATTCATCCAGCGATACTCGCGAAAAAATGGAACATTGTGTTTGTTTTTAAAGTATGTTCACAATATTTCCTCTAGAAAAGATAGATAAATTGTTATTGACACCATAAGTTATAGCTAATCTACTATAGTTACTTTGGTCTCAAATGTATTTATTTATTTGGAAAACAACAGGCTAATGTCTAATTCAAATCTTCCATTGCATAATGTAATAACAGAAATTTTACACATAACAAACAACCATTATAAATCCAATCACATAAAACAAAACAAAGACATCAGATAGTTCCCATAAGATGGAAGGAAAAAAAAAGCACATTATAAACCCTTATATTTTACTGGATTGGTACTGTTTAACTAAACACCGATAATTGCGTGTTTCTAGTTATGCCTATTTTTAAGCTGTGGGAAAGAGACAGTCTTGCATTTATTAACATTTACAACAAAGCTGTTGTTTTTTTCACATCACTTAGGAACATTGATGTGACACACTGGTTTATTACAGTCTTCAATAGAGAATATTTTCACATACATTTTAGGTCATTAGCAAATAGTCGTCTTCAAGAATTCATAATGCAATGTGGTAAGTCGTTAATGAATGTTAAAAGTAGAAGAGGTTCTAAATTTGATCCTTGGGGAAAACCTGATAGAACTTCGTATTGTCTTGAAAACTCTTTGTAAATAACAGACTATCTGTGATATCTCAAGTAAAAGGCAATGAAAGCTAGTGAAGGTTTTGTAAAGTTAAAGTAACTGAGCTTACGTAACATAATATCATTACCTGCAGTATCAAATGCTTTGACCAGGTCAATGCCTGGTAACACAACCTGACCAGAACATAAGTGACCCGTTGACCTGGTCGAAACCTCGACCCGAATGTCCCGATTGACGCGGTCTGGGAAACATAATTAACTTCGAATTTTGTCGTCGTATTATTCGTGATCCGGGGGTAACATCTCCGGTCCTAGTCACTCTTACAGAAACACTGTTGAAACGTAAGGAAATAATTTAAAACTGTTTTGTTCTCCTGGTTACCGGGTCTAAATCAGGACACAGCGTGAGATCGGGTTTGAAGCCTAGACCCAGTTCTAAATTTGACCCAAATGACTGGATTGACCCGGTGACCGGTTTCATATCTGATGACGTTAACATCAATTTGTGAACCTTTCTCTAAAAGGTTCACAATTTGTGCTGCTTTTGCAGAAGTAGTTAACAGTGCAAATAAAAACATTATTTAAACTGAACTCATATTTTTAAACAAAATTCAAACTTTCACGATCCAATGTTAGAAATACAATTTATTATTCAATTTGCGTATTGAATGCACACTTTTAACGACGCCCAATACAACATTTCGACTATGTCAGAAATCATTATTAAGCGTGCTGTTAACAGAAGAAATATTTTTAAAAAACAATAAATATAAAAATGATTCTGTTAACAGTACGCTTGATAATGACTAAAGACGTAGTCGAAACTTTGTGTTGTGCGTTAAAAGATGTACGTGTAATACGTGAATTAAATAATTAATTGCGTTTCTAAAATCGGGCCGTGAAAGCTTGATTTTCGTTTAAAATGTATGTGTACGGCACTTGACGCTAGATGTTATTTAAATCAGAACTAATTACATTATCCTTATTGTTCATACTACTTTGCCAATAACAAACTCTAATATTTTTTTATAACATTGCTTCAGAGTACAGTGAAATTAGTGTTTGAAGTATACAATTACAGTAAAATAAAAATATGAAACCTACTGGAATATGTCTTATTAACTTATAAAAAATTCCCGAAAGTCCAGTTGCGCATTTTTCGCCATATTGACAAAATAGTCCTCCATCTTGGATTTACCATCTGCACTTAGTTAATGAGACATAACTTATAAATCTAGAAATCTATATTACATTTCTAATATAAACAAGCAATGTAGAAAGTTACCATCACCTATTCTCCACGAGTAGCCATTTTTGCATAATTTTAGGATGAAATACAAAATTGTTATCTGTGTTGGATAATATATTTTTTGCCTTACCTTGTGCATGTCAGCAGAGCCAAAATATAAGGAACATTTTTCGAATAAAAGTTGTAGGAAATTTGATGAGCTTTAAAATGCTGTTGACACAATGTATAATCTTATAGATGTGTAATGTAGCTACAAACATCATAGATTAGAGGAAAGTGACTGCTCTGTTTCAACAGAAATAGTACGGAGAAAATACGATTTAAGGTTAGAAAAACTGCAATAGAAATTATTTCTTGCTCTTCGATGCAGAAAGATGAACTTGCTAAAACTTTATACCTTTTGGAACTCGAAAACTGGTCGCCATTTTTAAAAAATGGCGCTAAAAATTGCATTTATCTAGTGATTATCAAAAGCAAGACCAAGACCAAGACAAGACCGTAAAGGTCTTGATCTTGGTCTTGCATCGGTATCCCTGGTTTTGGTCTTGCTAACCCAGTCTTGGTCTTCTTAGTCTTGGTTTTGGTTGCAATAGTCTTGCAAGTCTTGGTTTTAAGAAGTTTATACGTTTCATACGTAAATTTTACACCGAATATTGGGAATAGTAAAAGCTATGCGTGTCATCGCCTGCCTTAATGTGTCAATAGTAATGGAAAAATATTTTAATGTAATATTGTTTTTCTTCATGTAAGTGTACATAATAGAACTACCGAAGTTCAATTTCACTTTAATTTGAAAAACTTCACTAATATTTTATTATTTTACTTTTAGCTTACTTGCTGTTTTGGGCACACAATTATGTTTCGTAAGATTTGACACAATGCAGGTTATCGAAAATAATGGACAAAATAATTTAGACATTGAAGTTCTTACCTTGGAACAATTCATGGAATTGTGCTCCGTGTCATCTTCTAGACACTGCTCCAATTATTTACTACTCTCCGTGCTCCAGATAAGTTGCAAAGAAAGACCGAACATACACGGATATTGTGTTTAACCAAACTTAGTCTTCTTCTTTTCGTCTATGAAGCACTAATGTACACAAACCCAGAAAATTGACGATAATGAGACTAGTTATGGCTCAAGCGAGTTCTGGCAGAAAAGTGATAGCAAATATAATTACTTACAAATTTGAATTTGAATTGATTTAAGCCTAATAGGCATCTATTGCCTAAGGCTTGGGACAGTAATGGGGAAGTTAGCGGTCAGGTCCTTGAGTAAAGGTACCATCCCAGCATTCACCTGGTGGGACTGGGGCAAACCCTAGAAAACCTCAATCATGATGGCCAGTCGCGGGATTCCATTCACGGACCTTCCGACCGCTCGGTAAATTTACTTACGAGTTTACAAAATTACTATAGTAACAGCGGCACGATTCTCAGATCCACTCACACGGTTTGCACAACTGGGAACACCTTCACTCAAGCGGTATTTTTACAGAAGCCAAAGAAATTCAAGTGAAGGATTTCCTCTTCCTTTCCACGTTCTAAAAATATTAAAATAGTGCGTGTGCAAGACTTTTGCAGGCTGGTCTTTGTCTTGCGCGAGTCTTGCAGGTATGGTCTTGGTCTTGCATCCCTTGATCTTGGTCTTGGTCTTGCATTGGTATTCCTGGTCTTGGTCTTGGTCAAGACCAAAACTGCAAGACCAAGACTCTTGTGCTCATCACTACATTAATCTCAAACGGTACCCGTATAGAAATTTTACAGGAGTACAATATGAAATATTGTATTTTTTTTTATTTCTGAGTCAATATTTTTCCTTTTCACCTATAAGGGATGGTTACAAAGTTATCACTGGTTATAATGCTGCCAATTTAAACTCTTTAACAGAGTGATACATTGAGAAACATTTTTCTTTTTTTAATTTCAGGGTGAGGCAGTAGTCTGGAAACATTCTGCTAAGTCGAAAATAGTTATAAGAAGTGAGACCAAATGTTGGATATCGGTGATGGAAGGACGGGATCCATATCGGCTATCCTGAAAACCGCCATCTTGGTATGTGAAGAATTTTAAATAGATTTTAGGGGCACCATGTAACATATCGTTTTAGGCTAGCTCGTTTCCAGAAATTCAAGTGTGAAGTCGTTTATTACCTACGTTTATTTGTTTAGGAGATTGGGACTCTGAGATTTGGGATTTAAGGAAATACTCGTACAATGGTTTGTCATTCTGTCGCTGCAATGATTCAGCACGGCGCTAACCCTCTCTGAAAGATCGAGATTGTGCTAATGAATGGTGGTCGCCGTACGAGGGTTATTGCAGCTAAGTCAAATGCGAGTCATCCACACACTGTAAAAAAAAACTGGTAAATCTAACTATAGTTACATTGCTAAACTGTATTGTTAATTTTTATAGTTATCGTAACCATAATTGTGCTACAGTAACGATACTCTTGTGCTAAGTTGACTATAAATTATTTCGTATTGTTATATAGTTGGGATTCCTAAACAAGTATAGTTAAATTTTATATTGCTGGGAAAATCATACGTATGGTTGATTTTACCATATTCCTTCCTGGCCTACAAGTTTGGCAATATATTTCTTGCTGTTCGAATCATACTGTATGGTTGTTCGATGCGCATGCGCAGAAAATGACAAAAGTATAGTTAATATTACAATATTTTTTCTGAGACTCTGTGAGTCTGGAAGCCATATTGTTTGTTCGAATCGAGAGAAATTAGAAAAAATGTAGCTAAGGATGACGAAGGATATGTTATGGCCTCATGCTAGATTATGACATGAGTATTCTTGTTATGATTACGAAGAATAAATGTATTGTACAATTTTACGTAATGTGACATAATTTCGCAATGTGTAGTAATGTTGTGATTAAACGGAGCTCAAGAGATGGCGTTGCAATAGCTACTACCATTTCTAAACGCCAGACAACAAGAATAATGATCATTCTCGAATCTGAATTTGTAAGTCAACGATCACTGCTAATGGTTTATTCGTATGGTATTATTCTTGAATGTAATGAAAGATGTTTCAGTCATAATGTATTTGCTCAAGTTTATATCCCCAACGAGTATAATGTAATAGTTGTATACTAGTAGTGAAACCAAACTTCGCCAACAAACATAACTAACCTAGCCTAGCTTTAGATGGTTAGAGTGCTAACGAGGACCCTGAGTAGAATACGCACAGGCGAGAAAAGTACGTATACCGCTGAACTAGGATCGACGGCGTTATTCGGCGTCAGAGGGTGAAGTTAGTCAGAGGTAGCAGTCACTGCACAGAGTCTGATCATCTCATTATCAACACAATAGTACACCCTGACTGTGTATCATCGTATCCTCCGTTTTGCTTACTTCATTGTATTCCTAGGGCCTCTGGCCCTAAGTTTTCTCATCATGACTGATCCACAGCACTCAGGACATCATAAGCTTCCAGTAGCAGTAGTAGCAGGGCCTCCACCATACTCCACACTAGGGAACATCAGCAAACACCGACGCAGCTTACAGGAAACATCCACTCGATCACGATCACGCTTTAGATTACCAGCTAACAGCAGATCAGGCCGAATAACTCCCTCATCACCACCGAAGAAAAAATGTTCACACTATCAGTCATACAGAATCAGAAAAGGACCGACAGATGGACATCAACAACACAAACGAATATCCATATCTCCCAGGTCAGGATCCGAAAACGCATGTATTCCTTCTCACTAATTACGATACAAAATTTCAAAATCCAAAATTGCTATTCCAACAGTTCACTAAATACGTGTTACGAGACCAAATAGCAAGACGAATCATACCAACGCGCAACGGAACCGTCATCCACTCTCCAGACTATAATTTAGCAACAACGATCAGGAACAAACATAGTTTCGATATCTTTGGGAAAACAGCTAACATGGCACGTATGGACACGTCAACGACCGCCGCCCAGAAAAACACCTGCATTATCGGTAGTAATCCCTGGAGTCGAACCTACAATTACAGATATGGAAGCCGAAGCAGAATTGAAAGAAGAAGGCCATTCAATCACAAAGTTCCTGTGCATCAAAACAAAAAACGGCGGCCCGACCTACATGGTACGTGTTATCACCACTAGCCAAGAAACCATTGATGACTTACTTTCAAACGGTGCGTATATATACAGGAGACGATATAGAGTAGAACCTTCTCATACACCACCATCACTTCCCATAAGATATGAAAAGTGCCAGCAATATAATACACACCACACCTCACAACGCCGAAACGATATGAAATGCGGTTACTGTTCAGGCCCACACAACACAAAATCATGTACAAATATGAAACAGTACTACAGTAGTACACCAAAATGTATAACTTGCGGGGAATAACATCCAACGTTTAGTTATAAATGCAAAGCTCGATCAGCACCAGAACCTAGCAAGCCTGAACTTATAGTACCCATTCGCACCACTGAAGCTAAACAACCAGAAACTATCGCTGTTACTTCTGTATATCAACCCATAAGTATTTCCCAAGTTCTAGCTTTCATCACTGTAGCCCTACAAAACATTCATCCATTCCAGCGTCCATCCATTCCATTTTATAACAGATCCAGCACACAGCAAAGACAATCTTCAATGTTAGCTTTAACGCAACTTACTTCGGACCGTATGCACACTTCCATGCCAGCGTACTTGAAACCGAAGTTTAACACCACAAATGTCTCCAGTATAAACATGTAGAAGATTATGGCTTTAGCTTTAGTTTTTTTCTTCATCAACATCCGCTCTCTCTCAGCACACAAAGATATTTTTGAACAATTACTATTAGAAGAAAATGTTAGCACCTTTTTGCTAAATGAAACTCATCTGAAACCAAACACTTCAATCAAAATACCGCGCTTTCCCCTACAACGATGTGACAGCACACAGCCAGTCTTACGCGCAAATGGAGGTACAGCAATAGGATTTTCACCAACCATTCCTCACCGTCAACACACACCTCAAATGCCAGTTACCTGAATATTCAATCACTAAATTGTATTATAAACACAGTTACATTACTCTAGCCACCATCTATGTCCGGCCCGGCCATCCTATTCCCTATAATTGTTTCGTCCACATATCAAACAATATTACCAATTACATCATCATGGCCGATATTAATTTTCACAGCCGACCAAATCGACATAAACTTAACTTAAGCAATTTCATAGAATACCAGACTACCGGAACACTTCACCAGCTTCTTAAACCCACACAACCTATTTCCAATACAACCCCTTACCTCCACCAATATCGCCAACCGTAGTGCAATAGAAATCCTTGACCTCATGAGCAGCGACCATGCCCCCATCAAACTCACCCTTCACTGTAACCAAAACCCCTTCCCCCAACAAAACGTTCCGCTCCAACAAGTGCTTAGATTTGACAATGCAGATTGGGAAGGTTACAGGGAATATGTTGAAACATAAACCGCAACACTCGAAACTCCAAATACTGAAGATGAACTCTACGATACCATAGACACTATAACCACCACACTACATACCGCTACAGCTAAATTTATCCCGCAAGGCATAATTCATCCATACAAACCCACATTACCACCCAACTACCTCACATTAATCAAACGTTCTCGCCAATTGAATCGGCAGTTTGAAGAAGGCAATAAACGACAAAAATGTGAAAATCTACTTTATGCCGGATTTGATATCTGGAAGGGATGGCGCATCAATACAATACACAAAAAAAGCAAAAAAACATGTGTAAAACCTTCAAAAATAGGTGCGAATTTGAGATGGGCAAAACTAGCGTAACAGCTATTTTTCACTGCTTCATGGGATAAATTGCTATGACTGCTACAACCGATGAAAAACAGCAGTTACTGGCTTAGCTGCTATTTTTCTCCGATGCTTGTTAATGGCAAAACACATTGTTTCCTGTTTTCTAAACAAACAGAACTGCTGGGAGAACGGAACAAAATGGCAGAGACTTGTCTGCAGAGAGGACAACCGTGATGTGTGAACACTACGTAATTAATAGCGTCTGTTATTCGTGTACGGAATTGATATAAAGAGCTCTCACAAAGGAGTGTTGGTAGTTGGCTACTTGGAGTAATGGATAAAGCGTCGGAGTTGTAATACAATGTTCCCGGGTTCGATACCAGTTCATCGCAAGTTTTTATTTTTAAAATGGTTTATATTTTAAATAGGTTATTTTGAAATGTTATTGTGTAATTTGTGTCATAACTTTATTTGCATTTAACGTTTTTTGTAATATTTTCCGTTTATTCTGATTCTGTAGTCCAACTCATATTTAATAAAATGGTAAAAAAATGGGTAAGGCATTGGACTTGGGATTCAGTGGTCTCGGGTTCGGTACTCCTTCACCTAAAGTTTTTTTTAAGAGAAACTCCTTTTTATATTGTAGTTTCGAAGGAAAGCTTTGTCTTGGTCTTGCTATTAGACTTTTTTCTTCCTTTGAGGCAGTGAAAAGTACGCACATTAAATAGTTTATAAAATTCACATAATTTAAAAAAAAATGAACCAGTAATTTGAAGAAGTGAACAAATGCTAAAAAATCGAAATTAGTTTTTATTTAAAAACGCACCTCAAGTTATACCCGCTTATCATAAGGTAGAAGAAAAGAACGATAGCTAGTTATAGAATGATTCATCTCTCCTTGGAAATACTAGTCAGTTTGAAGAAGGGAACAACTATTTTCGAAGATTCAGTCTGACTCAAACACGATTCAGTCGCATGCGCAATAAAAGAGAACACCATACCAGACTTTACCAAACTTCTACGTTCCCTTGGTCACTAATTGTATTAAATTTCCTAATGCGTTTACATAATAATAAATCACAGCCATATTCAATCCACTACTGGATGAGGCCTCTCCCTGAAGGGAGGAGTTGGTATACTATTCCCACGCTGACCAAACGGGTTGGGAGAGGAGAGCCGAATCTCTCACTGTGATCGCCACTGTCTTTTATTCACAGCAGCTCCCCAGTTGCCCTCACGATGCTGGGTCAACACCGAAATTTTTGAAACCCCACCGGGAATCCAGCATCGTGAGGACAATTGGGGAGCTGCTGTGAATAAAAGACAGTGGCGATCACAGTGAGAGCTTCGGCTC